>JAOTOL010001651.1:4217500-4384833 GCA_034440575.1 Imbricaverruca yamaguchii | reverse complement strand
GTTATTTCAAGGTACGAAATGATGTAAGAACGAATGCTGCGCCTGTTGTAGTTGATTCAATACATTTTAAACAAATGCATTTCTGTATTGTCAGGAACAGTTGCTAAATAATTGCAATACCTACAAAATCACTCCAAACTCACTCAATCCTATCCGCAAAGTTCCTGATTTTTCGAATGATCCCGGTGTTTTCGAAACCCACTATGTATCCCAGTGAGGAGATTGTTGTGTTCTAAACACCACATTAGTCTGACATTCACCATCTTTTCAAACAACTTACATAGGCAGCATGTAAACGAGATGGGGCGATAATGCACTGGGTCCGTTCCTGTTTTGTTTGGCTTACGTATAGGCACTACGACTGCCATCCGCCACGAAGATGGAAATGTGCCGGCTGTCCACATGTCATTCAGTATCTTCATGAGTGTTTATAAGGCTTTTGCAGACAAACGTTTGATGATGTCATTGTGCAATGTATCAGGACACTCTGCGACACTCTTCAGAGTACTGATAGCTGCAGTCAGTTCAGAAATAGAAAATGGAATGTTTTATTCAAGGAGGTTTGTGGTTGAAAAATCAATGGTGCGTGCCTCGCAACGAGCCTTGTAGTTTGAGAAGCGCACAATATTACTGTATTTCGATCGTGCTGATAGAGCTCGTCCGATCTCGTCGGCCACTTCTTCCGGGTCGATGATGCGGCCAGCCATGTGCAGGGTGGGGAGTGGATGTGGCGTATACCTTCCGGAGAAACATTTTATGCGGGACCATACAGATGTCAATGACGTGGAACGGTTTAGAGTGTTGACATACGCTTTCCACGAGTCCCGTTTTGCTTCGGCGATGGTACGTCTGGCGACTGCCCGCGCTTTGCGGAAAGCTATTAAGTTTGGCGTACAGCTATTTCTATTAAAGACACGAAGCGCCCTCTTCTTGGCTATCAAGGCCTCTCGGCACCTTTCCGACCACCATGGGACGGGCACGCGAACTGATGTTCCCGATGATCGAGGTCTGTGCCGTTCAGCACTCCGCACAATATCCGCCGTGAACGTCTCCACGGATATAGCAGATTCGTCGGAGTGGTCGCGTAGTGTACACTCAAGACTTGCTTGGAAAGAATCCCAGTCGGCTTTGTTAAATATCTATCTGGGGGGTCGTCGGCTTACAAGAACACGGTGAACAAAACGAGACCAAACAGGGAAGTGGTCACTGTTGCACGGGTCGCCATCCACGGTCCATTCTAAAAACGGTGCCACTTCTGGGCTGCAGAGGGTGAGATCCAGCACAAAGGTCTGTCCTGTGGGCAATGTAAAATGTGTTGGCTTTCCTGTGTTAAGGACGCAGAGTGGGAAGTCTCGTACGAAACGCTCCATATCACGTCCACGGCTCGTCACCATGTTTGAACCCCAGAGAGGGTGATGCGCGTTAAAATCTCCGCACACCATCACCGGTAGTGTGAGATGCCCCACCATTTGAGACAGCTCAGCAAGTGGAAAGGTCTCTCCCGGTGGTAAATATATGCTGCATATGGTAACGGCATGGCGGGATATTTTTTATACGAGCAGCAACACACTGGATATTCGAAGAGATAGATATTTCGTGAAAGGGAGTGATCAGAGTTGAGCACGGTTATGAGGACTCCGCCGTGCGCCACAGTGCGAGAGGAAATATCCTTACGCAGCACAGTGTAGTCTTTCAGGTGGAAATGTGCATGAGGAGAAAGCCTCGTCTCTTGGAGACAAACCGCCAGCGGTACTCGTGAGTGCAGAATAGTTTGGAGATCGTTGAGGCTGGTTCTCAAACCTCTGCAATTCCATTGCAGAATAAAACTCATACGTCAAATATATAAAAGTGAGTTGTGAGCTAAAAAAAAGGGGGACGAGGACGAGTTAGGTGTTCTCCGTTCCCGACCTCACTTCCTCAGGCGCTTGGCTACGCGGCCGTGACCGGGACTGCCGATCTCGGAAGGAGACACCGCCCCTGGGAGAGCTCGCTTCGTCATGCGATTCGAAGCTGGGGGCAGATCGGGGGGTGACTAGCTCGACGTGGGGGAGGGGTGACAGGCGGCCCCATCACGGTTGAGACTGGTGGTGACGGTGAAGGGGTTGCGGTTGGACGTGGGCTTCTGGATTCCGGACTCGAATGAGCGGAATCACGTCGGGTTGTCCGTCCCCGTGCGCCCAGATCAGGAGCTCCAGGGTGTGCCGCGACTCCGGTTGGTCGGGTCGCGGGTGCGGCTGCCATGGGGTGTAGGGAGATCAGGGGGAGCGAGCGGGAGGTGGGCTTGGATGCTGAGGGCTGGCAAGAGGATGTGTTGGTAATGGTTGTGTTGGAGGTAGGAGGCATGGATGTGGATGGTAAGGATTTTTGTGCAATTGATGGTGCTGTGGTACGTGAGGATGTCTGATTTGAGGCGGATGCGAGTGTAGAAAGGTTGGAAATGGATTGGGCATCGGTGGATATGACTGAGGGAAGGGGAGTGTCAGGTAGGGAGGAGGTAGAGAGGCTAGGTTTGCAGGTGGTGGTGGGGCGTGAGGGAGGAGAGGGTGGGTTGGAGGGCGGATGGGGGATGGGAGGTGGGGATTTCAAACTGGACTGGGAGGGGCTAGGATTGGGCGGAAAGGATCGAGGAGACCTCTTTGACCGTTGTACAAGCGTCCACGCACCATCTTCGGGTGTTGGTTGGAAGGGGTCTCCGGTGGTCGAACGGCGTCACTTGTGGGCGGTGGAACCTCGGTCCCATGACTTGTGGACGGGGCGACGAGTAAACCGAAGGAGCGAAGAACCTTACGCAGTGCTGCAACGAGTTCGTTTGCTTCAGCTGTCTATACTCGCCGTGGAACCGAAGTGACATTTTTAGCTTTTGTTGAGTACGATATTCTCAGGTGTGTGTGATCGTAAAGATCCCGAGCTTCGCGAAACGTTACCTTTTCATTGTGGTTGATCGACATAATTTGCTTTTCTTTGGAGTAGCTAGGGCAGGAGCGGTCGAACGATGTGTGGGGATCCTGTCCTCTGCCACAGTTGACGCAGAATGGCACTTCTGAGGTACATTGGTTGCTACTGTGGTCTAGGGAGGCACACTTGCTACACACAGGACGATTTCTACAGTATTGGTTGGTGTGCCCATATTTCTGACGTTTAAGACAACGCAATAGGTTTGGAAGAAAACGTCGCACCTTGACCCGGATGTAACCCACTTGGATCTCAGAGAGCAAGTCAGTTAAATCGAAAGTCAGTATTACATTGTTTGTGGCGATCAGCTCTGCACCTCATCTTGTCTTCATTTTTATGGCTTCTATCGAGCCGAACTCAGATAACCCATCTACTATCTCTTCCTCCGGTACATCCTTGAGATCGTAACAATTGATGATTCCGTGCGATGTATTTTTGGTTTTATGTGGTTCGATCTTCATCTGGATGCTCCCGTCGACTTTCCTGTCACCTTTCCACACACTATATACGAACTCGGTCATTTCCAGTGCGTTCTGTGCTTCTCCTACTTGTGCAAACTCTACTTCAATAGCACCATCCTTTAACTTCTCGCAACGGGTGATACTCCCAAATCTGTCGCATCCGTCTCGCCTCTGGAAAGGGGACAATGATGAAATATTTTTGGTCAGTCCTCGGAAGATGAGTATGCGAGGAACATTAGAAATAATTATCCCGTGACTTTCCTGGTTACACACGCTCCCACCTGCGATGGGTTGGGCGATGGTCTGGGCCCTACGTGAGGGACCAGGAGGTTTTTTTTTAAAGACGCCATGCGATGCGTCTTGGTGTTCGGCTCCTCGGGCGCCCCTCCGCATAGGGCCCCACTGAGGGGACGCCTGGGTCCCGCGTACTGGAGGTCGCCAGGCGCCCGAGGAGCTATACGGGGCAGGCGGCGCCTTCGCCCGGCCGGGAGAGAGAGAGACTCGCCACCCCGACCGGGGTCCAGCACCGCCCACTCCTTGACCACAGCCGGCCGGGCCGGCAGACACTGGGAAGAATCCCAGGTCCCCGGCCCGAGGCGACTAGCCACTTGGCCCGCGTGAGGCCCCACGAGCCCGCTCGTCCCTCCGGGATATCAGGACCAAAGAGGTGTGTTGGTCCCCCGTCACAACTGGCACCGTGCGACGGGGGAGCTCAACCTCCAGGATTACCTCCAACCTCCAATTACCTTTACCTTCAACCTCCACGGCTACCCCGATAAAACAGAGCTGATGGGCAGGACCGGGGAAGTTGCCCTGCCTGCTCATAGTAAGGATAGTTGATGTTGTAGGGTCAGATGTGTTCATTAAGTTAAGGGTGTATTCCACCCTATTTCACATAATTTATAACTGGTGTGATGTGGTACTCGTTAAGGTGAGTCTTTAGGGCAAAACCCGGACACAATGAGCATATCTCGCTGCAGAAAGGCTTAGATGAACTTGTGAAGTACCATCAGTGAATCAGCAGGAGAAGGACTTCCCAAGGAGTCCTCAAGGACTCCTTGGGAAGACAGATAAAGATTATTCACATTGAATGGCCTTCAGGTCCTCCAATATTGAATTCTGAATTCCAAACTAATGGGCATAGTACCTACTGGTAATCTTCAAGTATTACCTCTCACAATCTTAGTCAATGTCAGTTGACTGCTAGTCAGCTGTTGGTGACATCACTCCTAGTATATTTTGAACCAGGGATATTTTGAAGGAGGTGATGCAGTGTTAAAATACTGGGTTTTTGTTAGGTGTGTGATGTCAAAATGAGTACAATAGGATGTAAACATTTGTCATGAAATTAGTGTCATTTCAAATGTTTTTTTTGTCCCACCAGCTTGCATTAAAGCCAATGTTGTAATTACGCCTTTACCTTATTCATTGTTTTGACATAAAGACATCAAAGATTAGTGCAACTATGAGCCACAAGGGCCCTTCTTGGTTGCACTCTGTACACTCAACCAGTTGCCCACCAAATCTGTCGACCAGCCCTGCATGGAATACTGAAAAGCAAGCCCACTATTCTTATAATCATTGTCTATGTTGTTTTAAAGGTGTTCAATGTGCTGCTACTGACAATGGTTTCTGGCAGCTGGTTCCAGTTTTCTACTACCATGTTGGTGAATACTGTCTTCATACTGCCATCTGCCAAAGCCAGTGATACACTGCAAAGGCTAGTGATTTGTAAAGAGGCATACAGTGGAGAACAGTGACATCACACGAGTTGGGTGTCAATGACTGGTTAGGTTAGGTAAGGTCAGGTTAGGTTAGGATAGGTTGTAACCTAACCTTACCTAACCAAACCAGTCATTGACACCTGAATCCCGTGATATCACTTCCCTGACTCCTGTGATGTCATTATTCCACACTGCACACCTCTCTACAAACCACTAGACTTGGCAGTAGGTGTTGGCTGAAAGGTAAACATTGCCTATCATTTGACATTTCCTGTCATGTTTAGCATATCCATGACAAAAAGATGACAGTATTCATAAGCAATGGATCTTTACCTCCCAAAATATGAAGGTCCCATTAAATAGTTCTACCAATTCTTTGTCTATGGGGTTAGTGAAGTTCAAACGTACCATTTTCAGGCTTCTGAGACCAGTCACCACCACTGCTCTGTTGAAATTTGGAACCTTTACCAAATTATCCTTGATAATTTCCCCTACATGTGCCTTGAATCTAACTATGTTATGGTCACTTCTTCCCAGAGTTTCGCCTACAGTCAAGTCTTGAACCAAGTCACTTAAATCTGAGAATACAAGGTCCAAGAATGAACCATGCCTGGTAGGTTCCGATACAAACTGGTGTAAGAACAGGTCCTCTTCAAGGCATTTCCTAAACATTTTGCATGATGGGAGCCAACACCAGCATTTTCATAACCTTTTAGATTAAAGTCACCAAGAATAAGGCACTTCCTCTTAAAGTTTCTACTGACTTCCTCACAAATCACCTTGTCAAGCTCCAGTTGCTGAGAATGTGGCAGGGTTCCTGATTGGTAGAAAGCTCCTATCCTAAGAGTATTGCTGTTGCCTTTTCCCACAGTGACATCAAGCCAAATGGACTCCACAGACACATTTTTATCCCCACCTGCTACTTTTTGAGAACTGAATAAGCTATTCATATAGAGCATTACACCACCCCCTTTCATTGCTAGACCCCTATTGCATGAAAACATATTGTATCCCTGGATCTCATAGTCCTGTAAGTTATCTCCAAAATACCCTTCACTGACCCATGCCTCCGTAATGCAAACAAAATCTGGTACTCCTCAGCAACATAACACTTGAACTCATCAAATTTGGAACGGATACTCTGAGCATTAAACATCATACACTTAACAAATGCTCCATAACCACCTTTGGCTTTTTCATACTGAGGAGTTCTTTTATCACTAGATGAACTATCACTCTGTCCCCTTGAACTGCTGCTGTCCCTAGTTGCAGACTTTGAGGTTCTATTGCCTTGGCGGACACTTTTGGAATATGTCTGAGTTGGCAATGCAATTTCATCCCTCCCCACCCCATTTCCTAGTTTCCCTGAAGGACATGCTCATACACCTTGCCTAACACATGGACCCCCTTCTCAGAGAAGTGCAGGCCATCCCTCTGATAGAGGTCCCACGATGCATAAAACCTGCTCCACTTGTCTACAAATGTAAAACCTAGCTCATGGCAGAGCTTTCCTACCCTGGCATTAGCTGCCAGTGCCCTAGAGCTCCACTCAGGAGAGGCTCTAGCCCTAGGCAAAATTGCTGTTACAATGACTCTATTGGTACCCTTCAGGGTGGCCAGAAGGGCCCTGTACTCCCACAGAAGCTCCTCACTCCTAGAAGTACCTATGTTATTTACCCCTACATGCACTATGACTGTGCTGAACTGGTGATCACTGGTGACCTGTGCCACCACAGGTACCAGGTCCTTCACCTTGGCGCCAGGCCTGGTGATGCACCTCCTGTCCCTCCTACCTTTACAAAATACCCGCTCTAAATGTCGCACATGAGAGTCTCCTAGGACCAGCACTGACTCCTTACTACTACTATCAGTACAAGGCTAGCCAAATGAAAAACAAACAAATAACTCATGCTTCACCCTCAACTCAAGGCACACACCTACCTACATACACAGCCAATTCCCTGCTGATACGGATCACTGACCCAACACCACTACCTCAAACACAACAGTCAGAATTGATGGCAGTGTGCAAAGCAAAGGTTCAGTCAAGGTCTTGTGTTTGCAGTATGGCACTGTTAAACATGTGTTCAAAGTTGCTAATGTTTATGATATCATTTAAAGAATACCTTGCATCAATTGGTTAAAGGGCAGTTTTCAGAACAGAAAATGCTAACAAAGCAAATTTCAATTGGCAACCTCCTGGACCCAGAAGATGTGTCTTAAAACTGTCAGCTTTTCCCATTTTTTTCCCTTTCTTTCTTTTCCCATTGGTCCCAAAAACGCACCAGAGGGGGGGAAAAAACTTTTTTTTTTTTTCCCCCGAAGCACGATCCAACGCTCCGCCAAAAATCCCTCTTTGCTCCTCACGCCACATCACTGCCGCCCGGCGGGCGGGGTTCCCGGAACCTGTCTGCCGGCTGGGGTGAAATCCCGAGTTTCTCACCGAGAAACAACATATAGGGTGGCTCAAAAGCAGGTGTATGGAGATGCATCAGCCAAATTTGTAGCAACCAGAGGCCACTGTTCAGTGTGCAGGCACAAGGTTTGGCATGTTGTTGAAAGCATTTCTGTTGGTTGTGGTTTGGTGTGGTATGTGTTCGGATGTTGTCTCTGTGCTTGATGGTACAAAAAGTGGCTAATTTATTTGGCAATCCTAAGTAGATTAACATGTTTGGTGGATGTTTACTTCAATCTTGTACTAGTTTTCTTAGTGGTATTTTTGTTCCTTCTGCATGTTTGTGTCAGAGTACATGTGGAGCCCATTCTATCCAGTATGAACCCTGAGTGCAAAAATGTTTGAAGAGGTGAAATTTCTTAAGAAGTGCCTTAATTCCACTCAGCTGAGTGGTCTGAAGTCTGAAGAAGAAGGGATATCTTGGGGAAATGTTTGAATTTAACAGAAATGATGCAATTAGAGGTCATCAATTCAAAATTAAAGTTAAGCATAGCAGAACAAGGTTAAGACAGTCTTTCTTCACCAACAGGGTAGTAGAACACTGAAACCAGCTCCCAGAAACCATCGTCAGTAGCAGTACATTGAACATCTTTAAAAACAGCATAAACAATCATTATAAGAATAGAGGGCTTGCTTTTCAGTATGACAGGGAGGGCTGATCGACGGATTTGGTGGGCAACTGGTTGAGTGTACAGAGTGCAACCAAGAAGGGCCCTTGTGGCTCATAGTTGCACTAATATTTTATGTCTTCGTCTAAAACCTAAATTGCCATTTCAATAGTGCTAACTACATCGTTCTTGCACTCTTCAGAGGCTCCAAAAGAAATAAAACCTATCATATGGGTTATGCAATGATAGCTTCCGACTATTTCTATCTAAATAATGTAACATTAATTTAATAAATTATCAGATTCTCTGTTTATTTCACTTTTACTTACAGATAAGCAGCAGTTCCCTTGCCGTTTGTGCGTCGGCTTTGCATGGACATACCAGCTGACCTGTGATTGGTCAAAGCATTTCTCGGCCCCGAGGGAGGACCGGGACTTACGAAAAATCTCGGAAAGCTTCCACGCATCTGGCAAATAGGCGGATGCGGTTATAATTGTCCGTATTTTCTGACATAAATGTGTGTTGCTAACAGTACAATGGACAATATTGTTAAATATATGCTTGTTGCACCTACTTAAACCTGAAAAAAACATTTATATCTAGCCAAACGCTATTTTATATTTTATCAGCACCCCATTTTTGACGTTACTAGCGTCGCCTGATCTCGGTTCGGTACCGGACCGAACCGAGAATTGTATGGAATATGGCGGAAAGCTTCCACGCATCTGGCAAATAGGCGGATGCGGTTTTAATTATCCGTATTTTTGAACATAAATGCGTGTTGTTAACAGGATGATGGACAATATTATTAAAGATATGTTTCTTGCACCTAGGTAAACCTGAAAACAATCATTTATATCTAGCTAAACGCTATTTTATATTTTATCAGCACCCAATTTTTGACGTTACTAGCGTCGCCTGATCCCGGTTCGGTACCGGACCGAACCGAGAAATACATCATAAACAGCGTAATTATGTTTTTGGCTCTGGGGAATTTACTTTGGGGGATATATGAAGAAAAAAAAAATTTGGAATGAGAAAGGGACAGCGAAATCGACCAGGGCCAGAATAATTTTATCAGATTTTTATAAGAAGAATGCCATTTTT
The DNA here is from genome assembly GCA_034440575.1 of Imbricaverruca yamaguchii. Lineage (NCBI taxonomy): Eukaryota > Metazoa > Arthropoda > Thecostraca > Neoverrucidae > Imbricaverruca > Imbricaverruca yamaguchii. The sequence continues at coordinate 4,375,526 of JAOTOL010001651.1, read as the reverse complement.
TGTCCCCCCCCCCAAAAAATCTTTTAATTTCAAACTTTTGAGTGTTCAAGTTTTCTTTAATTTTCCTTTTCCAACAGGTAGAGCAAACCGAGAAACGTTGCTGGAAATCAACTTGTCCTCATAAGAAATGTTAACTTTAGCCAGAATCTTCTATTTGAACTGCAATTGACAAATACGCAAAATTTATATGTAGTCAAAAACAAAAACAAAAAGAGAAAAATTCCACTCGTACGCTTTGTTGCATCCATAAAGCTAAACAAACGCGGAAAGTTTTATTAAAATATCTGTATCCGTTAAAGCGTGACGACTGGTTGAACTTTTCGAAGGTGACCTCACTTGACCTTGACTAACTCATTGACCCTAGATGACCTGACTTAAAACTTTTGAAGCAGCATGCCAAATTGACGTGGGAAAAGGTATGCAAAACTTGGGCGTGCTCCCGCGCGCCGTTCGTCTACTATCCGCGAAAAACCTGAAGGGGGCGGTTGAAGACCCCCTCCCGAGACGGGACGGGTTAAATGTTCAGCAGATATGCCGTCCTGCTCACGGGTTTTACCGAAATTAAGGTTTTGAATTACTGTATGAATCTCATATGTAGAGACCAGAATATCTGCTATTGATCTACTTCGTGATGCAATTAATGTTATGCCATGATCACACTACAAAATATACGATGCTGTGATTGTTCAATAATGTTGAGTACCTTGTGCGCCACATATCAACAATATCATCTTCTCCGCTGACTCCATTATCCATATATGGGAAAGGGAACTCACGATTGTCGACATGATATTCTTCATGGCCAAGTCTCCGTGATTTTCGTACCTAAGTTGGCACGTTAACGCTCGCTGTTTTTCCGTGGTCAGGAAGAAGTCTTGGCGATTTGAGTTTCATTCACCATCATCCTCCTGTAATACCGAATGTTAGGAGCTTTATCTGAAAAGAAAACACCTCGAAATGGCTTCCAAGGCATCATACTGTCAACCGTCCCCAGGGTAGATACACTGCATTCATCGCTATACCTTGCATGTATAGTATACCGTGACGACCACTATCTCCACCTTAGGAGCGTACACTTCGCTGTGCCGCTGCGCCTCTGATCAGTCCCTATACTGTCCAGCCAGCCAGGCAATGGCGCCCAAAGCAGCCCAAAGCAGTTAAGTCAGTCTAATGGCGATGGCGCCTAAAGCAGTTCAGTCAGTCTAAGGGCGATGGCGCCTAAAGCAGTTAAGTCAGTCTAATGGCAATGGCGCCTAAAGCAGTTAAGTCAGTCTAAGGGCGATGGCGCCTAAAGCAGTTAAGTCAGTCTAATGGCAATGGCGCCCATGAAAACCATCAGCTCTAATCCAGACGTCAGATCAATATCGACTTCCTGAAATGCGTCCTCTATTTAGCCGGAGCGGATCTTTTCTGGTACGAATATTAGGAGACGGGCGAAGGGAAGCAGAATTTCTCGGTCTAACTGCCTTCAGTGGTTTGGGCACCGCGGTGGTGCTGCTGGTGTGGGTCTGGTCAGTTGTTGTGTGGCTGCGGTGGTGTTGCTGGTGTGGGTCTGGTCAGCTGTTGTGTGGCTGCGGTGGTGCTGCTGGTGTGGGTCTGGTCAGCTGTTGTGTGACCGCCGTGGTGTTGCTGGTGTGGGTCTGGTCGGCTGTCGTGTGGCCGCCGTGGTGTTGCTGGTGTGGGTCTGGTCGGCTGTCGTGTGGCCGCCGTGGTGTTGCTGGTGTGGGTCTGGTCGGCTGTTGTGTGGCCGCCGTGGTGTTGCTGGTGTGGGTCTGGTCGGCTGTTGTGTGGCCGCCGTGGTGTTGCTGGTGTGGGTCTGGTCGGCTGTTGTGTGACCGCCGTGGTGTTGCTGGTGTGGGTCTGGTCGGCTGTCGTGTGGCCGCCGTGGTGTTGCTGGTGTGGGTCTGGTCGGCTGTCGTGTGGCCGCCGTGGTGTTGCTGGTGTGGGTCTGGTCGGCTGTTGTGTGGCCGCCGTGGTGTTGCTGGTGTGGGTCTGGTCAGCTGTTGTGTGGCTGCGGTGGTGCTGCTGGTGTGGGTCTGGTCAGTTGTGTGGCCGCCGTGGTGTTGCTGGTGTGGGTCTGGTCGGCTGTCGTGTGGCCGCCGTGGTGTTGCTGGTGTGGGTCTGGTCGGCTGTCGTGTGGCCGCCGTGGTGTTGCTGGTGTGGGTCTGGTCGGCTGTTGTGTGGCCGCCGTGGTGTTGCTGGTGTGGGTCTGGTCGGCTGTTGTGTGGCCGCCGTGGTGTTGCTGGTGTGGGTCTGGTCGGCTGTCGTGTGGCCGCCGTGGTGTTGCTGGTGTGGGTCTGGTCGGCTGTTGTGTGGCCGCACCGCTCTGTGTTTGGTGACGTGCATGTTGGACGGGGATCGGCGCGCTATGAGAGCGAGCCGACAGTCTGAGCCGTCGTATCGCCGTCGGCGGCCGTCCTGGTGGCGCGCGCGTGTGACGCTGTGTGACACCGTGTGACGCCGTGTGACACCGTGTGACGCCGTGTGACGCCGTGTGACGCCGTGTGACACCGTGTGACACCGTGTGACGCCGTGTGACACCGTGTGACGCCGTGTGACACCGTGTGACACCGTGTGACACCGTGTGACGCCGTGTGACGCCGTGTGACGCCGTGTGACGGAGCGCGTCACAGTGTGACCACTGCTCTCTAACATGGAGAAGGAGGAGGTAAGTGGTACTGTAGAGCTGAACCGATGACTCGCTATCAGGATGAGGATACCTTCACTTCTCCCCTCCATTGGGTTGTGTACGGCTGCGGCGGATTCGCCGCCATCAGTGGCCTGAAGCTTTCGTCAGGTTGAATGGCCCAATTATCTTGTGATAAGATACCGATGTAATGCCATGCTGTATGATTTCACTCATATAGAAATTACGCTTGCATGCACGATTTGATGCAAAGGATGTTGTTCTGCTTAAGCGAGGCTGTGACTGAAACCAGTGCGATGAAAGGAAAGGATACCACTAGAATGAAATCAGTATCAAATATAAGCTCAAATTTATCAAAATATATAAAGAGCAATGCACAAGGAGGAAATTATATATAAACAATTATTTTCACGCTCATCTATATAACTTCAGACATTTATAGCATAGCTTACTTCCTGCCCTATAACGAGAAGGCTCAAGATGGGAGTGGAGTAGCCGAAAAACTTGCAATACATTTGAAGAGCATGAGATGTAAGGAAACATGTGTTCGAATATCTGTGAATTATATCTACCTGTCCAGGCCTGTGAAGTGACAGACAACGTGGGATTTTGAAGTGTTAAGTGAAATTAATTTCGATAAGTCACGATATCAGCAAATATCGGCCTGCTATTGTACTTCTCATCACATTGTAGAGCAGTAACCTAACCAAACGTCTTGAAATTGTTTCTACGACAAAGTTGACAAAGCACATCTGATTTCCTATTGGAAGCGGCGGTGAGCTGACGCACGCCGTTTATCCGTGGTTGCGAAAACATCCTGGCGGTAGCATCACCCGCCCCCCGGGATGTTTTCTGTATCTCCTGCTTAGGGGTGAGTACCCCGGCGCGACCGAAGACTTGTTGTCTAGATCGAACAATGGGCTTGAACGTCAGTAAGAAGGGGAAGCACATTAGCGCTCCCGACATCTGATTGGCTGCCAAGTACCCGAGCCGGTACCGTTACCGTGTCGGCTACATAGTGTCAACAGGCAGACGGCTGCAGCCGGTACCGTTACTGCATCGGCTAAACGGTGTTCTCAGGCTATTTGGTATTCGGCTAGTGGTTTCAAATCTGGATAGTTGGGAATTCCATTTATGTTTGTGTAGCATCTGCAAGTCTTTAGAAATTCAACAGGAATGATGTATAGCTCTGCCGTCGGTGGGGTGTCGCGGGTGGTGGCGGGTGTTGGTGCGGGGTGTGTAGTGGGGGTGTGTAGTGAGGGTGTGGGTGTGCGGGGTGTGGGTGGGGTGGGTGGGGTGAGTGGGGTGTTGGTGTGTGGGTGTGGGTGAGTGAAATGTGTACGTGTGTAAAATGTATGTTTTAGCTGTTGTTAACCTCACTTAAACTCGACTGAGTGGTATGGGTGTGTGAAATGTATTTTAGATATTGCCTAAACTCGCCTGGAACTATTGAACTATTGAACTATTGAACTATTGAAAAAATTGAACTACTTATTGATTGAACTAACTGACTTATTGAGGGCTTGACCTAACTCACTCCTTTGTTCATTGTGCCTATGTCAGTGGTGTATTATGTTGTTTTCTCACCGTCAATTCCACCACACGTTCCCAAACCCCAGCCGTCGTGATGTAGGTTTGAGTTGCCGTCCCTAACACGAATTTATATATGTGCGAGGTCAAAGTTTTGGGAACACCATATAGATAAGTGAGAGTCTTTAGCCAGGTTAGTATTAATACGTTGCATTAGGGAATTGATGATAATGATATTTACCATTGGTTTAAATGACATGTCCCGTGTTAGGACTTTTTGGACGCTAGTAGTAGCATAATTTTGTGCAATGTACCGCACGAAATAGGTGCCTGTGTTGAGCCCCAAGCGGCTTCCGCTGATCCTTAAATCTACCTACTCACGTTCATTCCCCTCATTCACTTCACATTCGCTCGCCACATTCATGCTCTCCTTATTAATTAATGAATTGCTTGGTCCCCAAATTTAGCTCCCACCCCCCTTTCAGCGATACACAAACACATAGATCGACAGACCAATGCTCTAATTTTGATGGTATTACCGGGCCGAACAAGCAAACCTTTCACTGCCAATCATGGCTGTCCCAGCCATTCGTGGCAGCGTTTCTCGCCTGGACAAAGTCTTAACTGCAACGAGGGGGCTCATCGTACTGACTCCGAGGGCTGATACAAGTGCTCTGGCGTCTTTGACCGACATACCTAGCCTTACGTTCGATCGATGCCGCCCTGGGCCTTATTCGTCGTACACTTGCGACCAGGTCTGACGTATCCCACGGGTGGGCACGGATCCCTACCACGTTGGGCACGTACCCGGTCGTCGTTGTAACCTAGCCGGCCCTATGAGTTTTGGCCTCGGGGCTTATGGCATGCCAAACCCGTCCATGTGTCCCTCGAACTGTCTACACCAACCGTGCCTACGTGCAGAGTTCGGGGGTGGACGAATTACCGGGCAGTGTTTTGCCTTTACCCTATAGTCCGGCGCCAGAATTCCGGCGAACGCAATGTGGTGGCCCCTTTATCGGCCCCTCCCACATGCATACCATGTTCGCCACCTCATCTGTACCCCTGGATCGCAGAGGCCGGCGTGATTTTGCGGTCAAAGATCCAGAGCAGGTGAACTAATACCCCCGAAGTGTCCGTTCGTCGCACCCTCTCGCAATCAGGCATTATTCAAATGCACGTCATATATAGAACAGCAATAATATTCTAGACAATTTAACTGGCTTCAACAGTCACCACCACCATCCGGAAACGTTCAGTCCATAGGGGGACAGCTCGCAGGTCGGCTGCCTCGCTTATAAATTTACCTTATAGTACAAATTGATATCATGCACATATCCAGGCATAATTGTGTGAATCATTCCATCTTGTCGGGAAGTACTCACGGTACTATCTCCGTCTACGGGTCGGCTGTTGATGACCCGGTCAGAGCGAACAGCGCGGCGCGCACCCCTCATCACCCGCGGCACGGCCGCCCGTTCAATTCTGGACGCAAATATCCTCCCCTCCTCGCACCTGGTGGCTGAGGTATTTACTACGCGGGCACAGTTTCAAGAGGGTCGTACTTCTCACGTCATCCATTGCTGCACTCTATCTTATTTTATCCGTCCCTGCTCTACCGCTCCTCCTGTCCATCACTGCCGAAATGCTACCACCGGTCTTCGCTGATGCCACCAGAGAACTTCTATGCTTAATCTAATATATTTACCTGTACATACACCGCGTCGCATTACGCACACACACTGCTCATACACTTCTCGCCATCTCCGACATTTCCGTCCACTTCCCCCATTCTGAACTTATCCTATTTGGTCCCCCCATGAGACGGGTCGCTCCCAGCAATGAATTTGGTGGGAAGGCAGAAACTGCGGAAGAGAATTTAGGTTGGTTCGGAAAGGTTTGGGAAAGAGGATAACACATCAAAAGAACAACACTCACATGACCGATGGTGAGTGGCGAGTGACCTCAGCTGAGTACTTCATCTCCTCCATCCGAAAACTCAGCCATCTGGCCACCGCTGGATGCCCCTGAGGCGTCGGTCCGGCGTCCACCGCCACGCGTCTTCCAGTCCCCTCTCCGCGTCTCTCTTCTCTCGTCTGTCCTGGTCTGCCCTCTCGAATTTTCTCTAGCCCCGCCTTCTTTTTTATGTACCCACTCCCAGGGCTTCGGGGTGAGCTCGCGCTTTTGATTCGTCGGGTTCGCCTTTGCCGCCTGGGGCCTTCATGGGGTTCTAGAAGGTTCTCATGCGCGTGGTCACTATCCTCACGGGCCGATGACCCTTCTGCCGGAGGTGATCCAGCGGCAGGGCTAAAAAATGGTATCGTTCTGTCATCGTGGACGACAACCACGAACGGGGCTTTTGGCGACCACATTTCCATATCATTATACATATTATATCTGAAATCATATAAATGGTACCTACTATACATAAAATTGCCTACGTCACGATATCAGTGTCAAGGTACGCAGGAGTGAAACGAATCGGGTTGGACCGGGACTGGAAATGTCACTCCGTGCAGACCTCTAGAAATGTTATACCGTGCAGACCTCTACCACCCACCGCCACGCTACCATTTCTTCATTCCTATCGTACGCTTTTGGGTTTCTAGTATCTAGTATCTAGTACGCTCAGCGGCAAAAAAAATGACTCAACGGCAACAAAGTATCGTCGAGACAACCATTCCATCGTTCAGACGACCGCCGACGATAAAATTGTCTCCCGTTTAGCACAGAGCCAATGGCATGCCTTCTGGTCGCCGGTGGTTGTCTTCGTCCCGGTACCACTCGATGGCAGCGTTACGAAAGTACCCAACTATGGTATATTCAGCGGCTTTGGAGGCAAGCGACTAGACCACGGGTACTAAAACAACACTACACCTAAGTTGAGCAAGTAATAATTTATAACATTAACTTAATTTTTAAAACGATTTCAATTTTAATCTTTTTTTTCATGTGGGATGTACGATAATATTTTTAATTTCATTAACATCGTTGGAAAGAATCTAGAAGAATATCATTATTTTACGCGCATTCCCTCGCTTTCAAATCCGTCAATTTCCCTTTTAAACGCGACGATGTGCGTGGAAGAGTGAAATAGGGAATTGATCACTGTTCTTTATAATTGAGTGGTGAATGAGTGCGGGAAGATAAAACTACCAAGTTCGAATTATCTGGAGTGTTAATCAAACGATTTTTTCTTCATTTTCTGACTTATATGAGGCCAAATGAAGTGGTTCGGTCTTAAACAGACTCCAAAAACAAACTATTCAGGGCCAGGGCGTAAGGGTGACAAAGATAGTAAGGTCATCCTGTAGATGTGGACATTGCGATTGGAAAGGTACTGCACAGAGCATTTACAAACATTCAAAAGTAAAGCACCCAGGTCTACTAGTGTTAAGAGTACTGCAAGATAGCCATTTTGGCCCTGGCAGGCGATTTGACTGGACTTGCAAGCCAGCACTGGATCATTAACCATCAAGCTCAGGTGAAAATATTGGTATATGAATTACATTTGAGTAAAATATAGCCACCTAAATGTAATTAGAAGATATATTTTGGTGTGTAGGTACCTACTCAGCAGCCATTGCACTGCAGTTGGTGGGAATGCATACAATATAGGGATGGCGAATTTTAGCCACCTGGTGGTTTAAACCATGGTTTAAACTGGCTGGCATAAATTAATTTAAGCCACTCTGGCTTAAATTATATTTCTGGTATGGCTGGAGGGCAGTGATGGACATTAGTTAGGGAAGCATCAATTATATTTCCAAAATGTGCTACACGCCATTTTATTTGCAAAAAAAACACTCCCTAGAATTCCCCAAATCTCTGTCTGGGTTCTGGGTATGCACTCCAGAAGCTAGATGTTTACCCATTAGGTACAGTCGGTCTAACATGTAGCCCCCTGGATGCTGGTAGTTAGAAATGGTATTTGTAAATGCCAGGATTTTGACATCCAACTACTGGCATTGAGGGAGATAAGACATAAAGACATAAAAGATCAGTGCAACTATGAACCACAAGGGCCCTTCTTGGTTGCACTCTGTACACTGAACCGGTTGTCCACCAAATGTGTTGATCAACTCTCCCTGGAATACAGAAAAACAAGCCCACTATTCTTGTAATGATTGTCTATGCTGTTCTTCAAGATGTTCAGGGTGTTGCTACTGACAATGGTTTTTGGCAGCTGGTTCCAGTGTTCTATTACCCTGCTGGTGAAGAAGGACTGTCTTAACCTTGTCCTGCTGTGATTAACTTTAATTTTGAATTGATGACCTCTAATTCCATCATTTCTGTTAAATTCAAACAGTTCCCTGAGATAACCCTGTTCCTGACCATGTACAAATTGAAAGACCTTGATGAGATCTCTCAGCCTTCTATATCTAAGTGAAAACATATTCAATTTCTTCAATCTTTCCTCATATGCCAGGTTGCCCATACCATTCACCATTTTTGTTGCCCTCTTTTGTACTCTCTCTGAAAGCCAACAATCCTTTTCATAACTAGGGGACCAAGCTTGGACACCATATTCCAGATGTGGCCTGACATATGCACAATAAAGCTTCCTGATGACTTCCTCACTTTTGTATGATACATTCCTATTTATTGCCCCAAGCATTCTTAGTGCCTTCCTGATGCCCCCAATTTTGTGTTCAAAATAACACCTAAGTCCTTCTGCTGAGTCACAGATAGTACTTGCCCACCCATCAAGTATGGAGCCTTGATATGCTACCTACCTACATGCATGATTTTGCACTTGTCAAAATTAAATTTCATTTGCCATTTTTCGGACCACTTCACAAGCTCGCCTAAGTCTTTCTGCAGCAAGATCCTGCAGATAATATCTAGCCAAAAGTATGGACACTAGGTTGATTCACCTATCATCTAATGCTTTGAAGCTCATCTAATGCTCATCTAATGGATCTAATGCTCCACTTCCACAAGTGTGAGTGCCAACAGGAAATAATGTGCTACCATCCAATGTAATGAAAGGTGTGCAATAGTTGACAATGTGTGCAAAATGTGCAATAGGTAGACAGATTGCTGACCGTAGCAAACAATAAGCAAACGGATTGCTTACTGTTATCTATGAATATGGGTAGGTAGATACCTACATACATATACTATCATCAGTAAGACAATGGGAAAGCTATGTCAAAAACATCACAAATTGGTGTGACTCATATAGTTACTTTTAAGCTAACATAAAATAGGTACCTAGCTATACAATGGCCAGGCACCCAATGGATAAAAATCTGACTGGTGGAGTGCATACCTAGAACCCAGCCAGAGTTTTGGGAAATTCTAGGGAGTGTTTGTTTATAAATAAAATGGAGTGTAGCGCATATTGGAATAATTGATGCTTCCCTAACTTTTGTTTGTCACTGCACTCCAGCCATATCCGAAACATAATTTTAGCCAGGGTGGCTTACATTAACTTATGCCGGCTGGTTTAAACTGGTTTAAACCACCAGGTGGCTTACATTTGCCAACCCTATATGTAGGTAGGTACCTACCTACCTATATTTAGAGATTGAAAAAAGCTGGCTTCAATTGAATTTATGCCAGCCAGTGGCTTTTATTAATTTAAGCGTGTTTAAACTGGCTTTTATTATTTAAGCCGGCTTAAATTCACGACACTTATAAGCCCTTGCATTATTAAGGCTCACAAACCATGGGTGCATTGACAGTGTTACAAACCATGGGTGCATTGACGACGCCGAATTGCCGAAAAGGAAATTGGCGGCAAGATATTGTGTATAAAGGTAATCGACGCAATTTGTTATAGGTCCTGGAAATCACAACCTTTTCAAGCTATCATTACCCCCTTTGGGTTAGGCCAACCTCGTGATTACCCCGTATCAAATTCAGAATGCCTCATAACCAAAGTTCATTTTCAAGGTTGAGAACATGTAATATTTCCTGCCGATATATGTGCACAGGTTTTTGGCAAATGTACACAGTACTCTCCATACTCGAGGTTTGACGAAACCCCGCTATAACCCCACCCCACCCCTCCACAAGCCAGCGCATTACTCCAGGTTGGGAACCCCTGTTCCGGGCCATGCAGCATAATGTTATCGTTTGCACAAAAGGTGACAACCATCAAGCCTATTCCAGATTTGGACGACAACCACGAAACCATTTTTTTAGCCCTGTCCAGCGGTGTTTGGACCCCTGTCTGCTTGCTGAAGGTGCCAGGCCATTACATGGGTTGTTGTTTCCGGGTCCGCCCTTTTGATGTAGGTGCCGGCGCCACTCGCGTTTGCTTTTACTTCTCGGGGCAAATGTTTGTAAGGGAAGGGTGGTCGGGATCAGGCTAGACGTCTGGCGGCCTGTTCGGGTGGGACAAATGTGAAAGGTTCAAGAGGAAAAATGTAAGCCTCCTTACAGATGTACAAGGCAGCTGCTTTGCGCTATCGTGCAATCTCTTGGTGTCGATTAATCACCAATGTGCTGCTGCCTGACTGATTACCCATCATATATGACATTGCGTTGTGCGGAATAGCTTTGGTGCTTGAGGACGATTACAAAAATTAAACCTATACGTTTCTATTTCAGATACAAGTGAACGTGCTGACACAAACCATGTCATAAGTCGCATCGTACTAGAAATATCATAATGCACTACATGCGGGAGAAGAAAACAAAGGGCTTTGCAAAGTGCGCCATTCATAAATGGTTATTCCTGTTTTGTTAACCCGTCCCGTCCGCGGGAGAGGGTCTTAAACCGCCCCCTCAGGTTTTTCGGGGATAGCGGACGAACGGTGCGCGGCAGCGCGACCAAATTTCGCATAGCTTTTCCCACATCAATTTGATATGCTGAATCAAAATGTTTAAGTCAGGTCATCTAGGGTCAACGAGTTAGTCAAGGTCAAGTGAGGTCACCTCCAAAAAAGTTCAACCAGTCGTCACGCTTTAACGGATACAGATATTTGAATGACACTTTCATCGTTTGCTTATCGTTACAGATGCAACAAGACGCACGAGTTGAATTTTTCATTTCTTTTTCCTTTTGACTACATACAAATTTTGCGTATTTGCCATATTGGAGTTCAAATGCGGGATTCTGGCTAACGTAATAATTTTTATTGGGGAAAGTTGACTTCCAACGTTTCTAGGTCTGTTCTACCCATTGGAAAAGAAAACTTGAAAACGCAAAATTTTGAAATTTCATGTTTTTTTTTTTTTTGTGGGGGGGGGGAAGAATTGAATGAAAAGGAAAGCCCTGGTCGATTTCACTGTGCTTTTCTCATTCAAAATAAATTTAGTTTTTTCATATGTCCACAAAATGAACTCCCCAGTCTAAAAAACAATGCCAGTTGTGAAAAGTGAAAATTTAGCCCTCCTGGTGACGTTACTTTTTGGGGAACGTCTTTTTTTGGGGGGGGGGGGGGGTGGACCCGGACCCTACTCGTCGCGCGCTTTCCGATGACACCTCTTTCGTTTTCGTGCGATGCTTAGTTTGGATTTTAGAGGGGGGTCTTCAACCGCCCCCTCGAGACGGGGTGTTTTGACCGGAAAGACGGCGCGGGTTAAAGCTTCATCGGCGAGCCACGACAATTTCGAAACCATGGGGTGCAGGCGATATCGCGGACATAAACATAATTATGGGATATATATATATATATATATATATATATATATATATATATATATATATTTACATATATATATATATATATATATATATATATATATATATATATATATATATATACATATATATATATATATATATATATATATATATATATATATATATATATATATATATATATATATATATATATATATATATATATATATATATATATATATATATATATATATATACATATATATATATATTGGCCGCGAGTAATAACATGAACATGAAGTACGGCAAAGCAATGTTCCACGGTTGCTACAATAACACTCAACAGCGTGGTAGTGCGCCTCGACATGAGTACCAACAATGCAAAAATTAAGCTGGGAATCAGTGTACTGTGGAGGAATTTGTCACCGGGGGAGGGGAAGATTTTCACCCCGTTGACATTTTATATGAGTTCCTGCAACAAATATATTAGCCATGCCAATTTTGTATGTACTGGCAGAGGCTCAGCTAAGGGGGAGAGTCGTCGGGAGCCCAGTGGTAAAGCTGGGCGCCTAGTGGAGGTGTAGCAGAGGGCTACGGTGTTTGATTATCTCCGGTGCCCGTCTTTTCTGCCAAGGTGAGAGGCAGGCGACGCCATCTGGCCTCGGCTGATGATTGCGTCGTAAAGCCACAACCGGAGGTCCGCCGCTACTCCTTAGGAACCAAGAACCCAGTAGATCAAGGAATATATTTTGAGATTTTACCCACTGAAAGCCCTAAATTTGCGTGGTTAAATAAAAGTTAAAATAAAAAAATGTGGGGGACCAGTGACGTACCTATAACCTGCGTCAGGGTAGCTGTAGGCGTACCTAATTTGGAACTGTGGGCCTGAAACGCTCGCACCTAGACCCATGCAAATCACGCTGGTCAAATAAAGTCGTGCCGGGCTTCTTGAAAATCGTGCTGCAGAACCATAAAGACGTGTCGGGCTCTGGAAATATTACGTTCGGTGCCTCAAACGTTCTCGCCTGGGCCACTACAAATCACACTGGGATCGCCATTCGTGCCTGGTTGCTTGAACACCACGACGTGGGCCCAAAAGGTCAGGCCCGGCCCCTGAAAATCACGCTCAGCCTCGGGCTACCGAAAGTCACGCCCAGACCGTGAAATCAGGCTATGGGCACGACAGGTCGTACCGGGACCCAAGAGTCTCACTGGGACCAAAACAAATGAAGCCAGGTCAACGAAAAAATAATCAGGACATGGATAATCACTCTGGGGCCCCAACAATGACGCCAAAAGGTCCCAAAAAATATTGGACACCAACCGTGTGGAGGTCACCAACACTCGCGAGCAAGGAATCCAACCAAATGCCATTGGGATCCAAAGGATCACACTTGGACTAAAAAAAGTCGCACTCAGCACTTGAAAATTGGTGCCGGATGACCTACACATGAACGGACAGTAGCCCACGCCCCGATAAGGCGGAGTGGTGTCGGGTTACTGACTGATGGGCGGACAGTCGCCCATGCCGTAACCCGACTGTCTAATGACCCTGGAAGCTCTGCATTCACGACTTCCGCTTCCGTCCAACCTTCTGCTTCAAGGCCACCCTGCTTATGCTCTTCCTTTGAAGCCATGCCCCAATGCCTGGTATCCCAAGACTGAGCTGTGATCACATACTTCGCAGACAGCGGCTGGCATGTTCGCCAAGAATGTCGCTGTATCGTGCTCGTTGCATTCATAGAATGGAAGTGATAGGCGCCAAATGACCTACACTGGTCGATGCGCCCAAAAACCCCAATCATCATCAGAATGGAAGTGTTGGTGTAGCTTGCATTCGCATTGTTGTAGATGATGTCACGGATGTACACCCTGTGCCTCGTCCCTCACTGTTGTCGAGGACGTCACAGATACACCCTGCACCTAGTCCTCCATTGATGTCGAGAGCGTCACGGATGAACCCTGCATCTCGTCATTCACTGTTGCCGACGGCGTCACAGATGTACCCGGCATCTCCTCCCTCGCTGTTGTCGAGGACGTCACGGATGTATCCTGCACCTCGTCGCCCATTGTTGTCGAGGAGGTCACAGATATACTTTGAACCTGGCACCCCACTGTTGTCGAGGACGTTACGGATGTATGCTGCACCTCGTCCCCCACTGTTGTCGAGGACGTCACGGATGTACCCTGCACCTCGTCCCTCACTGTTGTCGAGGACGGCAGAGATGTACCCTGAACCTGGCACCTCACTGTTGTCGAGGATGTCACGGATGTACACTGGCTGGCTGGATGTATCCTGCACCTCGTCCTTCACTGTTGTCGAGGACGGCACGGATGTACCCTGAAACTGGCACCTCACTGTTGTCGAGGACGGCACAGATGGACCCTGAACCTGGCACCTCACTGTTGTCGAGGATGTCACGGATGTACGCTGGCTGGCTGGATGTATCCCCGTGCCACCTCGTCCCTCACTGTTGTCGAGGATGGCACGGATGTACGCTGGCTGGCTGGATGTACCCTACACCTGGCAGCTCGCTGCTCGATGTCAGACAATCGACGGCCGTATGGTGGGCGCCATCGTCAGCACTCATTGTACTAGAAGGCTCGCAGCCGAGCATTGCTTGATCGGCTTTGCTTGGTCATACAATATCGACCTACATTACTGGATCAACATCAACGGGGATGCAGAAACACCATAGCATGAGACCAATACCAGGCAAATATACCCGGTGGGGAGTTTGGCGCTGACGGATATGGATCAAGGCATTGGCCATGGGTGTCTTAACGCTATCTATGGCTCATGGCTATCCATATGGCTATAACATATGCAGGGGTAAAAAAATTCCGAAGCTGTCACCGACGAACCTGTGAGCTGTCTCAAATTCCTTGCATGTATGGTTAATACAGCAAGTGCTTCACACACTTCCTTCGCCGCGTTGAAAAATCACGTTTGATCCCCGTTGCAGTTGATACATATTTCAGCTATAAATTGGAGAGTAGCCCTTTTTATGTTTCGAATCGTGAGTTTTGTTACCACTAAATCCATCAAATACGCTTGGGGGACTGCCGATGAAGGCGGCAGGAAGAAGCTATTTTGACCCCGGTTACCAGTTCGAACAATGCAGTTTTCACTCATGGCTATGTTTTAAGGCTGCCCGTTTGGCACAGCAGAGAGCTAACCTAATAAGCGGACCATTCTGACACGACGTGCCAAGACACTTAAACGTTCTCGTAATGTTATCGTCCAGGTTGAGCTGATTATCTAGCAAATTGGAAGACGACAGGAAACGGTCGGCGGGGAGCAGGCTCGTGCGGCCGTTCTCAACGTTCTCAAAATGGTGTTGTATACCTGTGATTTTCCCGCACACTCACGTACACGCTCCTGGTATGTAATACAAATATAAGGGCAAAGACCTGAGCTAGGCCGGATCGCTGAGTACTACTTTTTGCATTATTTGCTGCTAATCATTTGATGCCACATTGCGTTGCCTGCCTCCCAACTTGGTAGGAAGGGAGGGCACCGTCGATAATGAAACGCCACACCTCTCGTTTCACAGACACCCAGTTTGCCACTGAGCAAACTGCAAAGTGGGACGCACTGGCGTCCCACTTTGCTTCTCCTGAACACGCGCGTGCTACACTTTATACGCATACATTGCGCACTTGGCAGATGCTTTGCTTGTGTGGCACGTGATGACGGTGCCCGCCAGCGACTGGCGCAGGCTTGTCGAGCGCCGTGTAAAGGTGAACCAGGCTTTGCGCTGAACGGCCAGAATCACATCATCGGTCTGACACGGGTACGGGCTGTTCCAGCGTACCACCAGCTCTTCCACCGCGTTGGCGTGGTCGAGCTGACGGTGCATGCGGAACACTTCTCGCTCTGCACTCCCCATGCTTTCCACGCCACTCTCAGTGGGGAAGATGAGCCACAGTCTGGTTACCAGGACCACGTATGGGCTAATGCTGGGCGTACAGTCGCGGCTCTCCCTCAGTACATTGAGCGGCTGCTGGTTGCACCCATTCGCACAGCGCGACTCGTGCAACACCTTGCACGAGCCTGCGGTCGCGGATTCGAGGGATTCGAGGTCACGGTCGCGGATTCGAGGGGTAAGCGGCACGACGGCGGAACAACGCGGCGGGCCACCAGGCGGCTGGCAGCACGCTGGATGGTACCGACACTGGCGTCACTGGCGGCACTGATGCGCTCCACATCGGCCACATCTCTGATGTCGAGCATGGCGTCCATCAGGCTCTGGTTGTCTGTGTCCATCCTTGAGCCGGTCGCATTCAAACCACCTCGCCTGTGCCTAATTGCCTGGCCAAGCTACGACAAAAGGCCGCGGCGGCCTTCGTTTGTGAACGAATGGTAGAGCCTAAATTAGCTATAAACGTGTCACGAAAATGTCAGCACTGACACTATGGTACACGCTTGATGGAAACATAAACTTGAGTTCAAATCAACTCCAGATTACATAGATATGCATCGGCCCTTTTTCATAGTGCAACAAAATAACTCCAACATTGTACCAGTCTCAAAGCAAGGTTACTATATTGCTGCACTATTGTATACGTCGTTTTGTTCCATACTGGCAGGTAGCTACAAAATGCTCAGCATAACATTTTGTCTAAAATATGCTGACCATTACCTGATGATAATGATTGCTGGACTAGTTGTGGTGGTGCTCACCAAACATGGTTCAGGACAAGCTTCATAAAAAAAACATTAATATTTGTGGAGTGGACCTGGTGTCATTGGAGTGGACCCTGGTGTCATTCATAAATTTTCCCATAATTAAGTAGAGTCTAATGATCAATGGTTCAGTGTTAATAATACATATAACCAGTGGAGCCATATTGG
Source organism: Imbricaverruca yamaguchii (assembly GCA_034440575.1). Taxonomy (NCBI): domain Eukaryota; kingdom Metazoa; phylum Arthropoda; class Thecostraca; family Neoverrucidae; genus Imbricaverruca; species Imbricaverruca yamaguchii. The sequence goes on along the minus strand of JAOTOL010001651.1, from coordinate 4,358,915 downwards.
AAATCACAGGTCTGCTCATACAGGTCTGATATAGTGAGGTGTGGTGTTCAACTTTGGAGGTCTGTTCCATGTTGGCTAACTCTACTAAATTGCAGCACAATGATGCCCTAGTATTTCACTATATTACGGCTGGAGGCAATCCACATGTAGACAATTGCATTAACCTGCTTCCACAATTGTTGACTTTCATTTCTATGAAACCAATGGGCATGCATAGCATATCCTCATATGAAGCACTAACAACATTATTCAGAAACAGTTATGTATTTAAAGTAAAACCAAAGCAAGACTTGAATGAGGCAAAATATCACACAAATAATGCAGAAAATTATTATAAAACTTCTATAAGTTACACAAAAATCACACAAAAGCCAAACAAGACTAACATAGCTTCACCTCCATTACATGAAAAGAAATTACATAAATTGTATGTTAATGAATCACGAAAATCTCCAAATATTTCAACTAAAAAGCACAACCCAGCATAGTCCATTCCAGACAACAAATAAAAGATATAAAAATGGTTTGCAAATCTCAATTTCTAACACAAAAACCCAACTTAACCTAAGCTAACCAACCTGTTCGATTGACACAGTAACAGATGTGCAAAACTTGTGTTGGACACCTTAAACTACAATATTACCCAAATATTGCTGTTATTATTGCACTTGAACGTGGTCGGTAGACACGTTTTTACACATATTTTCCTCCATAAAGCAAAGAAAATGGTTAAGTTGGTCCAATTCCAGTGTTCAAATTTGGAGGTCTGTTCCATGTTGGCGAAGTCTACTAAATTTCAGCACATGAACAAAGAATACTTCAACGATTAAAAAAAAAATTGCAATCTTTTCTTGAAAAAAACTTACAAGGGCTTAACATAATGAAACTTAATGAAAACTAACCTGTTTGAATGTTTTATGAAGTACAACGTGGACATGGCACAATATAAAAAACTGAATATTGCTGGACTTGTGGCACCAAGAACATCATCCTCTCCAGTTCATTATTATCTGATTCTTCTTATGTGGTGTTTAATGACATTGCTTCACAATTAATAACTCTGCAATAAAATGCTCGACTCACTGGACAGCACAGGCAGATTCAGATGTCTCAGGCTGGAAGAAAAACATCCTCTCCATATTTCATTACCCTGCAACTTCTTGTCCACATTTAGGATTACAAAGCACAAACAGAACTCTGTGGAAGGTAAGTAAGTAGGTGAGTAGGTGCCTACCTACCTAGGTACGTAAACCTGGTCAGGAGGCATAGCCAGCACAAGCAAATGAATTCCCTTGCTTGCATAAAACTGTCCAGTGTTCAACTACCCTGTGCTAAACAGTGTTCCAGAAAAACAAGCCATCTATTCTTATAATAATTGTCTATGCTGTTTTTAAAGATGTTCAATGTGCTGCTACTCACAATGGTTTCTGGAAGCTGGTTCCAGTGTTCAACTACCCTGTTGGTGAAGAAAGACTGTCTTAACCTTGTTCTGCTGTGGTTAACTGTAATTTTTAATTCATGACCTATAATTGCATCATTTCGGTTAAATTCAAACAGTTCCCCGAGATATCCCCACTCCAGACCATGAACAAATTTAAAGACCTCGATGAGATCTCCTCTCAGCCTTCTATATATAAGTGAAAACATTCAACTTCTTCAATCTTTCCTCATATGCCAGGTTCCATATAGCATTAACCATTTTTGTAGTCCTCTTTTGTACTCACTCTAAAAGCCAACAATCTTTTTCATAGCTATGATACCAAGCTTGGATGCAGTATTCCAAATGTGGCCTGACGTATGCACAGTAAAGCTTCCTGATGACTTCCTTACTTCTGTATATGGGCACTACATGACCGATGTAGTCGATGCGCCCCTAAACTCCAATAACCAACCAACCCTACTTCTGTATGATACATTCCTCTTTATTTCCCCAAGCGCTCTCAGTGCCTTCTTCCTGGCTTCCTTGGTCTATTCTGATGCCCCAATTTTGTGTTTGGAATAACGCCTAAATCCTTCTTCTGTTGAGTCACTGATAGCACTTGGCCACCCATGAAGTATGGAGCCTTCACATGCTGCTTACCTACATGCATGATTTTGCACTTATCAAAATTATATTTAATTTGCCATTCTTCGGACAACTTCACAGGTTCGTCTGTCTTTTTGCAGCGAGATATGTTCATTTTGACCTGTAATTGCCCTGAAGACCTTAAAATAATCTGCACATTTCAAAACCTTACTGCTTAGGACACTTTCAGTGTTATTCACAAATATAATAAACAGTAGTGGCCCCAGTACTGACCCATGGGGGACTCCACTAAGAACATTTTTCCATGATGACTTTGTACCATTTAGCATCACTCTTTGTTGTCTATCTGAAAGCCACAACTCTATCCATTTTAAGATGCTCCCTGCAATACCACGGGCCTGAGGCTATATCATTAACCTTGTATGGGGTAGCTTATCAAAGGCCTTAATAAAGTCAAGATATGCTACATGAACCTGATTTCCCTCATCAAATTGTTCTGTGGCGAAAATCAAATTGTAAAAAAGTCCAAGGGATTTGTCAGACACGATCTCCCTTTCCTAAACCAATGTTGAGTATCTTGAAGCAATCTGTTTCCTTCCAGATAACTAACTATTCTATCCTGGATAATTGACTCGAGTACTTTGCAGAATAGGGATGTGAGACTTACTGGCCTATAGTTTTCAATTTTCCATCTTTCTCCTCTCTTGGAAATAGTAATTATTTGCTCTTTCCCAATCTGTTGGAATTTAATTTTATGAAACAGATCTACAAAATATTGTACTAAGTAGAAATGCCAGTTCCTTTTCAGGTTCCCGCAATACCCTAGCATAAATTTCATCGGGTCATGCTGCCTTGTTTGGCTTTATTTTCCTGATATGGTTGAAAACATCATCACTATCAATGAAATCAACATAATTTATCCGATCACATGTCACTGAACTATGGTGTACGGTTGGCAGATTGGTCATATCTTCCAATGTTAACACTGATTTAAGCTGCTTGCTCGGCTCCTCAACCATCCCACTATCCTCACCCAAGATAGTCCCATTTACTTCCAATGGACCAATTGTGCTAGAAACTTTACTCAGCTTGTAGAAACTAAAGAACTTTTTGCTGTCACCATTACAGTTCCTAGCTAAATCCAGTTCTTTTGCTTGCTTTGCTGCTCTGGTTTTTTGCTTCAGTGTCCCTAGCTTTTTGATAGGCCTTTATATTTACGATATTTGAAGTTTCCTTAAGCACTCTAAATGCAGCTTTCTTGGCCTTAATTGCTTTTACCAAGTCTGGTGTAACCCATGCCGGCTTTCCTATCCTTCTTTGCGTCTTTTTTTTTGGAGGACATGTGTACTCAGAATTTCCTTCAAGTAAAATTTGTACTTTTCCCACATTTCACAGGAATTTAAATTGGATCATTTTTCTTCCCATCAGATGGCACTTAAAGCCGCTATCATGCAGTCAAGGTCTGCTCTGTTGAAATTTGGAACCTTTCCCAAATTATCCTCAGTAATTTCCACTACATATACCTTGAATCTAATTGTGTTATGGTCACTTCTTCTTAAAGTTGCTCCTACAGCCAAGTCTTAAACTAAGTCACTTAAATCAGAGAATACAAGGTCCAAGAATGAGCCATGCCTGGTAGGTTCCGATACAAACTGGTGTAAGAACAGGTCCTCTTCAAGGCATTTCCTAAACATTTTGCATGATGGTGAGCCAACACAAACATTTTCATATCCTTTTAGATTAAAGTCACCAAGAATAATGCACTTCCTCTGAAAGTTTCTACTGATTTCCTCACAAATCACCTTGTCAAGCTCCAGTTGCTGAGAATGTGGGAGGGTTCCGGATCGGTAGAAAGCTCTTATCCTCAGTGTATTGTTGTTGCCTTTTCCCAAAGCGATATCAAGCCCAATGGACTGAACAGGCACATTTGTATCCCCACCTGCTACTTTTTTTAGAAATAAATAAGCTATTCACATAGCTTATTCATTTCTCAAATTCATTACACCACTCCCCTTCACTGCTGAACCCCTATTGCCTGAAAACATATTGTATCCCTGGATCTCATAGTCCTGCAAGTTAGCTCCAAAATATCCCTCACTGACCCATGCCTCCGTAATGCAAACAAAATCTGGTTCCTCTGAAAGTTTCTACTGATTTCCTCACAAATCACCTTGTCAAGCTCCAGTTGCTGAGAATGTGGGAGGGTTCCGGATCGGTAGAAAGCTCTTATCCTCAGTGTATTGTTGTTGCCTTTTCCCAAAGCGATATCAAGCCCGATGGACTGAACAGGCACATTTGTATCCCCACCTGCTACTTTTTTTAGAAATAAATAAGCTATTCACATAGCTTATTCATTTCTCAAATTCATTACACCACTCCCCTTCACTGCTGAACCCCTATTGCCTGAAAACATATTGTATCCCTGGATCTCATAGTCCTGCAAGTCAGCTCCAAAATATCCCTCACTGACCCATGCCTCCGTAATGCAAACAAAATCTGGTTCCTCCTCAGCAACATAACACTTGAACCCATCAAACTTGGATCGGATACTCTGAGCATCAAGCATCATGCACTTAACATATGCTCCATAACCAACTCTGGCTTTTTCATGCTGAGTTGTTTTATCACTGGATGAACTACCACTCTGCGTCCTTGAACTACCGCTGTCCCTATTTGCTGACTTTGAGGTTATGTTGCCTTGGCTGACACCAATGGAATATACCTGAGATGACAATGCAATTTCATCCCTCCCCACCCAATTTCCTAGGTTCCCTGAAGGACATGCTCATACACTTCGTCTAATGACGTCTACACTTTCTTTACTTCTTCAAATGACATCACAGAAATCATATACGTACCGCGGATCCATGAAAGAAAGTGGTAATGTTTCAGATATCTGTTATGATTTGCCTGAAAAAATGCTGTCTTCGTGTTGACTTGCCTTTTCGTTTCACGAATTATTGCGCTAATTAAGAGCAAGCCCATGCCCTTAACCTCCATGATGTCATTTCCCATGACCAGGTTCTCCTTCGTTCGGCAAGGTCATCCAGGAATCAATGCGTCACAAATGTCCCGGGTGAGACAGCTATCTGCTCTCTCACCGACAAACCGCTGACGTCGATGTTACTATAGCACAGTCCGCCCCCGGGCCGCATATTTTGTGTCAGTCAGCAGCTGCCTAAAAAGGACACTACCACTATATAAAACATGCCGTCTTCTAATGTAAAATATCCAGAAGTGGACTGATGCGATTCATTCTTCAAAAAAGAGATTTTAAGCTTGGAAAGAAAAAGAAATGTCAGCCTTTGGCTGTCTCATTAGTCTTCCGTGTTCCTTTAGCTGTCACCGACATGCGTCGCCGTCTCGCTGGCTTGTTTCGCCTCTGCTCTGTGGCCTTTATGGCTATCCGGAAGGGCCCGTGTACTATGCATGATACATCTGAATTTTCCTCTTGATGAGTTGTCATTAGACATAAAAACACCTTGGCTCTTTCGCACACGAACTATGCTAGTGGTTTGAGCAGGCGCAACTTACGGGAATATCGTACGGGCAGTAACATGTGAATGGATGTAATTTTGACGAATTTCGGGACGTCTGCCTTGTAGACAGACGTATACGTACTTAGGCTCCGAATTTTCAGTCAACTTAACAGGACAAGCGTGAACACACGGCGTGATGGTGCCGTAGTGAACGGTTGGAACACACAAAGCGCTATCTTCAATCAATTGGTTCAAAGCTAGAGGAGGTCAAATTTCGTCGTGCTGTGTTTAGCCAACTGGGCAGGTGGGGTGCCTGTCAGAGAGCGCGTGGCGCATGTAGAGTAGGGTGTGTCGCCTGAACGGTTTTTCTTATGCTTAGTGAAATTATCGTGCAGATCACCTTAAAAAAAACCGTGGTCGAAACGAAATCGAAATCAAACAATAAACAAAATATGCGACAGGCCGATAAAGAAACGAATTTGCCGGGCGCCCGGCGTTGAAGTCTCCAGTGATGGCGCTCCGTTGCGATTGGCATCTAACACCACGCGTCGGCCGCCGTCGGAGCGCCGCCGCAGCGCTGTGACGAAAAAGGCGGCAGCGGTTCGAGAATGCCGCGATCGCTACTTGCGATACATGACAACTGCTGGAAAGAAGTCGGCATCACCAGGTGTACGTCCGTCCGGTGATGAGTGGTTTGGAAAATTGTTTGATATAGCCCGCTGCAAATGTGCTTATATCGATAGCTGCAAATGTGCGATGGCCGACAAAGTGCCACGAATGGAGTTTCCCTTTGTCCAAGACCAGAGAGGACCTCGCCAAATGCAAATCGGCACCGCAGATATCCATGAAACCACTCGTTGACGCGCCATGGACGAAAGGAGGCGTCTGACCGCCGAGAGAGTCACATCACCACAACCGGGACCTTCTGGAATGGCCCAGCTAGATTCTAATTCAGACCAAGATTCCGCCCCAGATTCATCATCGCTCACATCTGTAGTCAATGAGTCAGAGTATATGGCGAACAGTAGCACAAACGAACTGCTAAATACGGCTCTAGCAGCAAATCGGTACGGAGTGTCTAATCGTGCGTGTGCTGCGATCATAAACGGTTTCCAAGTGGACATTGGTCGGATCACTTCTGACGATATGGACTGCATAGTGGATAGCAAAAAAGTATGGCGAGCAAGGGATCGGATTAGAAGAGAGGTGGTAGCCCAGAGCCACGAGGATCATGCAGGTCGTGTATCTGGTCTCTACTTCGACGGTAGAAAAGACGACACGCTTATGACAGCCAGTTCAAAGAAGACGGAAGAGCACATTGTGGTTGTATCCGAGCCAGACAGTGCATATTTAGGACACTTTACCCCACAGACTGGGAAAGCGGAGGACATTTTTCAAGACCTGAACGCCGTGGCATATGAGTTTGGTGCGGATGTTTCTGGGCTTGGCTGCGACGGTACGAGATTTAATACTGGCTAAAAAGGTGGTGTTATCCGTTTGTTTGAGCTCGGACAAAAACGCCCCGTCCACTGGTTTGTGTGCCAACTTCAGGCAAATGAACTTAATCTTCGTGCAGTATTTAGCCAGTTAGATGGAGTCACAACAGGACCTAAGTCGTTTAGTGGGCTGATTGGCCGGGCTGCTGCAGGCGCAGTAGAAACCTTTCCAGTGGTCGATTTTGAGCCAATCGATGGCGGAAATGTTTCAGAAATGACGCAGGAGATTCTTAGTGACCTAAGTTCAGATCAGGCTATTCTGTACAGTCTGGCGCGTAGTGTCCAGACGCTGTATCTCAGATAGAACTGCGAAAATGAAGATCGGTCCACTAAACCACTCCAGGTGGCTGACTCTGGCGGCGCGAATTCTCCGGCTCTACATATCAACCGAACAGCCATCAGACAGTCTGAGAATGCTAGCGTAGTTCATCGTGTGCCACTATACTCCCATGTGGTTCTGCATCAAGAAGAACTGGAAATGTTTTGACGGTCCTGGCAATGCGCTGCACAGCGTGCAACTTCTCAAAAGTTTGCGACCTGAGATAGCGGCCATGGTGCAGCCGGTAATACAGCGCAACAGCTACTGGTGTCACCCTGAGGCAGTATTGCTAGCAATGGCAGCGGGCCAAGATCAAGCCACACGGGAAAGGGCGGTCACTCAAATCCAGCAGTGTCGCAGAACTCAAGTCGATAATGATACTGACGAAGTGCGGAAGTTCAAGCTTCCAAAAGTGAATATGGGGGCAAACAGCATCATGGAGCTGATTGATTGGTGTAATTAGGCGATAACCGAGCCGCCCTTGACGCAACAACTGTCCGATGATGACTTACTAGACATCATCGCGAGTCCTCTCGAAGTACCGCCATACCCTGTGCACAGTCAGACGGTGGAACGGATGGTGAAAGTGGTGACCGAGGCGTCTTTGAAGGTAATTGGTGAAGAGGCCCGCCACAGTTACATTGTGGCGAAGTTGAAACACAGGTCAGCAATACCAGTGCTCAGCAGCAAAAAGGATTTCATGTCGGGTTTTCTGTCGAGCATGTAGACAAGTAGTACAGTTATAAAATGATAGTTCGTACAAAAAATGTTGGCGCTAGTACAAAAGGTGACGTCGCTGTATGCCCGTCTCCTTCGGTTGTAGTGGAACGGAGCATGATGCCGATTTCGCCTGGTCTATTTGTCATAACAATAAGATATCAAGTGTCTCAAAATGATTTAATTGGTCTTCGATGTAAACAGACGAGGAATTTTGAAGATGTTCAAGCTTTCAAAAGTGAAAATATTAGCATTATACGCCGATAGATCTACTGATTGAAAATGGAACGAACAAGCGACGTAAAGTGAACCTTTCTTTCATGCGTCATATATCCAGGCAACTTATTAAGCGACTGGTGCTTATCAAAAGCCTTTTACCCCACTAAACACTTTCGTTGAGTTTTATTAATGAGCTTCATCACCAGAATCCATTCATCATTCATCCACAGCACCGACTGCCGCCTCTTTCGTCACAGCGCCGCGGCGGCGCTCCGCCGGTGGCCGGACGCGTGGTGTTAGATGCCAATCGCAACGGTGCGCCATCACTGGAGACTTCAACGCCGGGCGCCCGGCAAATTTGTTTCTTTATCTGCCTGTCGCATATTTTGTTTATTGTTTGATTTCGATTTGGTTTCGACCACAGGTCTTTTTTAGGTGATCTGCACGATAATTTCACTAAGCAAAGTGCAATTTCCAAAAAAGGTCCTTCGTGACACACCCTAATGTAGAGGATCACTGCCAGTGGTGCGTACAGTAAGACGCATTAGCCGTGTATTTGTGTAGATACCATGGATGCACGAAAAGCCTTGACTGCACAGAATGCCATCCAGCCCATGGAAAATCAGGACTTGGAAAGTGACTCCCGAAGGTGGTAGAGATTGTGGTACTACTGCCGTCGGCTGTCGACTTGATGACTAATTGGGAGGAAGAGCGTGACTGTTTTTGGAGGAAACATCTCGGTGCAGGATGCACTCGGACTTTTGCTGCCGGACGCAATCTTGCTTCCGGATGCTTCCGATGCGGCTAAGGTTTTTAGAAGTCGACGAAAAAGCTCAGGATTTTCAGGACTCAGAAAAAGCTCAGGAAAAGAAGACTGGTCCCATAACCAGAATTCGTTATATTTATCCTGGCATAATCTGCTTCTAAGTCAGCTACAACGGTTAACTGAGGCCTGGCTATGGGTGGGGAGGGGTTGCACGTGCAATTTGGTATGCACGAGCAATCCTTGGCAACAAAATCCTCTAGATCAGACGAGAAAACCTGATTTTTTAACCGCGCAAAACGATGCACTTTCGACGCGGTTCGCGCCAAAAGCGTGCGTTAAGCATCCAGCGTTCGAAATTGGTACCAGGTTTTCGATTTTCAGCAGCATGGACTAATCATATTCTTTAACCTGACAGCTTTGATGGCATTCCGACAAATGAGAAAAAGACAAAGCAAGCGGCATACACAGCAGCAGTCTTTTCAGACGCAACGAAAAGTCTAATCGATGCAATTATTTTTGACATTGTGGAAAGTATCTGAATGACTTCTACAGAATGACCGTCTCACAGTCTGAATGGTGGACATATGAGAAGTTGGGGGTACCCCATGAAAATCAAATTTTCGAAGTAAGTGGCTGCATCGATCCGTGATGCTCCTGAATCTACACATTTTATGAAGACACTTCATAAGAATGAATGGCAAAATAATTGGTCTTAAATATTTCCTTCCCAGGATTGTGAAAAATGTGATCAAGCATCCTGAATTATTAGACTGGTGTATCGTGATTACAAGCTATCTAAAGTTAATTAAGGTAAGCTAACAAATAATGTGTGATCTCAGACCTTCTTGCACGACATGAAAGGAAAATATGCTCAAAAAGGTCATTCATTTATGTGATGTTGATGCGTTCCATTGCGCCGCCACTTTTTCGTGGAGACAATTCGTCTTATCCCATTCTGATACCCATATCACCCTGAAACTGAGGAGCGTCTTGGAATTGTGCACATCACTTTGTTCGACCAAAATACTTCATCGCTCTCCGAGCCCGTACGACACCCCCACGGTGACCTGTTGGATTCCACCCCGCTCGAATATCAATGTAAATATTAGTTCGCGCAGCTTTGCAGAAGGCGGATGGGGGTTTCTGCGGCTTAGTGGGAGAAGATAAGGACTGCACCAGTGCACGTAGGCGTATCTCAGGATCCTGATCATTCAGCGAATTAACATGCACGGACGTCGCTGAAAATCCCTCGGTTTACTGTTCGAACATGACACAGTATAAACGATAGCATGCGCAGATGGACGCTGCATAAACTCACGCTGCCAAACCGTGGGGTGGAGTATGCCTCTTCAGACACGGCAAACTGAAGTAGGGGTTAGTGGCCTCATCAAGTCACGCCTGGTGAACGAATAAAAACATGTTTTTTTCTTCTAAACACAATCAATTCCTTCAGGACGCCCAAATGTCCTTCACTGTCTTCGGCTATCCTACATTAGGGTGGAGTGATTTCCAAATTTTTGGTGTTCTTAAAACTTGCGTTTAGTTCTAAAAAGACGATCTGCAAAGTTTTAGAGCAATCTGACAAAAGCCGCCGCGCCTCAGGAGCTTTCTGAGCCGGAAATGACGTTTTCTACCAACTTGCGGGATCAGCCCGAATTTCAAAATGTAAATAATTAGATAGCAAATAAATATTTATTTCCATTGCATTGTATAGTTTTTCATCCACCGTTGTGCTAATTTTCACTTACCTAACTTGAAAATTGTGCCTGCCACGACGCAGAGTTCCGGAAGATTATTGCCGCCCGCAGCGCCGCCCCTCCCCTCTATCGGCAGAAGTATGAACTGCGACCATTAACCGTTCATTCCGCAATATAAGTATCTTTCTTGGTTTAGTGGGGGCAGGTAGGTGGCGGATTTGAGACAGTGCACAGTGTGCTGAAGCTTCTTATGCGCACTGGCACTCTGACATTACGAATCCAGCGACTTCTATCGACAGCCACGCACGATTGGAGCGTAGCCACAGCATCGGCTTTGGCATATTGTGGCCTGCCTTTCCAGCCTCAAGCTCTGTTTGTTTACCTGAGATACCCTGCTAGCATGTTTTTCTTGGCTGCATGTTAATTGTTGCTGCAGATATTTGAACTTAGTCAAATTTTACTTTCCGGCAGAAACACTGAACAATCCCACACCTTACTGGGTGGGTGCTCCGTGCGACTAACTGCCGCCATCAGTTGCTTTGAAGTACTGGCGATGATTGTGTCACTCCGACCATCGATTGCCCACCAACTGTTACATTTGCTCACCATCTCCACCATGATCATGGGTAAGTTGCTTTATAAGTTACCCCACTGGCGGCCAATATATTGCGGCCACGGCGAAAGCATATTCTCAACAATGACCATGGTTGAAACCGAAAATAAGGATCTACGAGGGCGTGTGTCGCACGCGGAATTTCCAACGCGAAGTTATGCACCCTGAACTTCCTGGTATAGCAAAAAAACTTTGTGATACATTTCATCCTATGGCGAGAGATTAATTTTGAAACTTACCAGTTGCCTAACCAGTTTTGCCTCTTTTCCAGACTAGTGAACCTATCAGATTTCGAGTATGAAAGCAAAAAGGTTAAGGGAAGTTCATTCCGATCGAAGACGGCCGCTTTGCGTTGGGCCATCCCCGCGAACTGGCGAAAGAACCAACTGCCACTTCAGATTCATCATATCACAACTTCTACAGACTACAGTCTCCCAGACTTCGGGCTGTCGACAACCATGCAGCGGGCGAAAAGGCAAATCGCCACGAGCGTTGCCAAGGGCGTTGTATACCTTGGGGAAAACAAGCGTCCCTGTTAAATCGTTCGAGTCGATTGTCCGGGGTGTCCTGGTGATTGAAGAAAGGAAAGGGATCTAACAAAGACCCCAATAAAGAACGCGCTGGCGCAAGCAAAACGATTCCCCTCCATGAGCTGATTGACATCTGCGCGTGCAGTTGTCATTCGAGAAATGCCTGCAGCTGCCCCAGCGAGAACAAGGTTACACATACCAGCGAGTGGAATTTCCTACAAGACCAGCGAGGTGAGAGGAAGCGAAGCATCGGCGGCATTGACATGAAGGCCTCAATGCATTGGGGAGGAGGCGAAGAGATAGAACCGTCTGCGGCCTGACCCGGCTTTCCTTCAGACGGACGCCAACGACTCGGATCCTGGTCCCTCGGGTCTGACCGAGCACAGCACGGACACGAGCCCAAAAGCATGGACGAGGGAAGCAATGGTGACGATGCATATGACACAGGGAGTGTCCACGAACCAACACAGTCTAGGGCTCCGTACAATATGATGCCTCTGGAGAATTTCGCTAAGGAGTGTGACCGGTACATTGAGGGTCACTGATAGGATTGCAGCGGCCCTTGGCACCGCTCTCTTGAAGGACCTTGGCCTCGTCACTGAGAACGACATGAGGCACGTTATCATCACACGAGATAAAGTGATAAGAGCCAGAAAAAGGGCACAGGAGAAAGAAAAACGAAAGCTAAAGCGGAGGGCATAGGCGGTAAGGTGCAATGCAAGGGATTCTATGGGAGACAGGATATCCCAAAGATACGAGAGAAAACAAATGAGCAAGACGTACGGCTTACGGGAAAAGAGAAGCATCTGGTATTTGTGAGCGAGCCAGGTAGAACCTACATCGCTCACAGAACACTGACATCAGAAAATAGTGCATCAATTGCTGGCAAGGCTTTAGAAGTCGTTCGGGAGTGCGACTCAGAAGAATCCCTGCAGGCAGTACTGGTCGATGGCACTGCCGTCAACACAGGCCGCGAAAACGGTGCACTCACGAGGATGGAGCGCCAGCTGGGCCGTAGCGTCCAGTGGCTCATCTGCCTTCTTCACGGCAACGTGCTCCCGATGAGGTATGTGCCGCTTGTTTTTATAATAAAACAAGAATTGACTGAAATACATCGCCACTATCCACCTGATCCTTACAAATTACATGACATACAATAATATACTGCGTCATCTGCATACCTATCTAGAACCATGGCAATTTGTGAGTCCGTAGTACAATCCAAACACTTGCCATGCCATTTGCCCATTTAGACCCTGATAAGTGTTAATCCAATTCCCCTTCCTTGTCCCAATCCCATTATGTCCTGGGCTTTATCGCAGGCATGTGTTCGTGGAGCTGGATGAAGGCCACGGTACCAGTGGGTCCAATTCCTTCAAGGCCCGCTGGGACAAACTATAGCTGGTGACATTCACCGCCAGCCGGGGGTGGACATCCGTCCCATACCATTCAACGCACCTGACATCGCGGAGCAGGTTGTCGCGGACCTGTCTGCTGACCAGCGCATCCTTCTCCGATACTGCCGAGCCGTCGCCACCGGCGTTGTCAGTGCTGAGCTGGCACGCACCAGGCCGGGTCCGCTTAACCACGCGCGGTGGCTAACTCTCGGCATCAGAGTGCTCGTACTGTACACGATAACTGCGTCGCCAACCCTGGCTCTGACAAAGATGACAGAGTTTGTCCAGCAGGTGTATGCGCCTATGTGGTTCGACATCAAGGCGCGCCCACTCTTCACACAAGGAGTCGTGCATCTCTTCAGAACGATGGGACTTATTCAGACACAGACACCTGAAGTGCAGACAGTGGCGAAACGTTCAGTGCAACGAAATGCGTGGTTCGCCCACCCGAAGAACCTAATCGCGGCCATGGTTGTCGACGCTGAGAGGTCGATCCGGGAGAGGGGGGGTCAAACTGAGCATGAGTGCGCGGAGTAACTCGGGATCCCCGTTGCCGACAGTTCATGGTACCCCATTGAACTGGGAGGCGGCCACATACACCGACACGATTCAATGGGACCATGTCGAGGTGATCGAACCGCCAGTTACCGCTCACATGTCGAACGACGAGATTATGTCAGCCGTCGACCAACCTCTCGCTACCGGCATTCCCATGCCACGCACAAAGTATCGAGCGATGCGTGACGGCGTCCACGCGTGTGTTCGGCGAGGACAGGCGACACGGCATTATCGTATCGCGCCAGGCCAGTTGTGCCTCGAGACCGAAATCCCGCCAAGAAAAGTGACTTCGTGTAGCGGTAAATGTGAGAGAGATGGGGAGAGAGAGAGTGAGGAGAGAGAGAGAGATATATAGACAGTCAGGCAGAGACAGAGACAGAGATAGCCGTGTGCACTTCGTAGTCGTATGGTGGTCCAGGATCTTATTTAGATGAGTAGGTCTTAGGACTAACTGCGCTTAGTTCGTTCTGTTCGGGTGCCTATTTGTAGGCATAACAACCATCCGAATATACCCTGTCTTAGATCCGCCCCCTCCTGCCTTCAGTTGTCACAGAGAGGAACTAAAACGGGAAAACGACCAATACACACAGTTTACACTTCCACCGATAGAGGGCAGTGATGTCGCTGCGGTCGGTACACCTTACGAGACTCTGCGTAATGACGGGCACAATTTTCAAGTCAGAGAAGTGAAAATTGGCATAGCGGTCAATAAAAGACTGTAGAATGCAATGAAACAACTCTTTATTTTCTATCTAATTATTCGAATTCTTGAAATAGTGATTTATCCCGCAAGTTCGTTAGAAAACGTCATTTCGGTCTCAGAAAGCCCTGAGGCGCGGCGGCTTCCCGGCCTCAGATTGCTCTAAAACTTTGCAGATCATCTTTTTAGAACCAAACGCAAGTTTTAAGACTTTATCCCCACCAGCGTTTTTACAAAAACGCATAAAATCACTCCACCCTAATGAGCATATCTCGCTGGAAAAAGACTTAGACGAACTTGTGAAGTGGTCCGAAGAATAGCAAATGAAATTTAACTTTGATAAGTCCAAAATCATGCATGTAGGTAAGCAGCATATAAAGGCTCCATACTTGATAGGTGGCCAAGTGCTATCAGTGACTCAACAGGAGAAGGATTTAGGTGTTACTCTAAACACAAAACTGGGGGCATCAGAACAGACCAAGGAAGCCAGGAAGAAGGCACTGAGAATGCTCGGGGCAATACATAGGAATGTATCATACAGAAGTGAGGAAGTGATCAGGAAGCTTTACTGTGCATACGTCAGGCCACATTTGGAATACTGCATCCAAGCTTGGTCTCCTAGCTATGAAAAAGATTGTTGGCTTTTGGAGAGAGTTCAAAAGAGGGCTACAAAAACGGTTAATGGCATAAGCAACCTGGCATATGAGGAAAGATTCAAGAAATTGAATATGTTTTCACTTAGATATAGAAGGCCGAGAGGAGATCTCATCGAGGTCTTTAAATTTGTCAATGGTCTGGAGAGGGGATCCCTTGGGGAAATGTTTGAATTTAACAGAAATGATGCAATTAGAGGTCATAAATTCAAAATTAAAGTTAACCACAGCTGAACAAGGTTAAGGCAAACTTTCTTCACCAACAGGGTAGTGGAACACTGGAACCAGCTGCCAGAAAACATCGTCAGTAGCAGCACATTGAACATCTTTAAAAACAGCATAGACAATCATTATAAGAATAGAGGGCTTGCTTTTCAGTATTACAGGGAGGGCTGATTGACAGATTTGGTGGGCAGCTGGTTCAGTGTACAGAGTGCAACCAAGAAGGGCCCTTGTGGCTCATAGTTGTACTAATCTTTTATGTCTTTATGTCTTTATGTCTTTATGGCAACACAGGGTTCGAGTCCCTTCGCGCGCTCGCATTTAGCCCCCGGCCGGGAGTGTCAGTTGGCAGCTGGCCCGATAAGGCCGGGGACGAGCTACCGGCGGCCGTGTCGGTGCATTGGCGGCACGTTAAACTTTCGGTCTAAATTCTGCCGTTGAACTGGAGCTCATGGATCGGGTGGTGGGGCCAGGGTTCACGCAACAAGTTCTGCTTAGCAATAGAACCCTGGCTCCTCAAGCCACTCCAACAACAACTCGGATTAAATTTATTAAAAAAGAAAAGAAAAAAAGTATTACGTGGCAGTTGTCCATTCCAACCACAAATTAAGCTGTTATTGAAGTTGCTTCCGAGCTGGTCTGGCATAGAAATTGCTCTTACCCCTGCATTATTGCATGCATGACAGAAGTTTGATTCACATGGCGTCAGCGACGCAGCCAATTCATTTCGACTACAAATGCCGAATAACGGCGTGCGAACATGGGCAAAGCCACGGCGGGGAATGAACGTGGATGCTTCCCCAATCTTGCCAAGTTCCGCGTTAAGCCTTTGACAATGCATGATAATCGAACCGAAATCCTCATGCGGGCATCTGAAATCCGTCTTGGCGCTTAAGGGTTCCACAAAGTTGTCGCCGAATCTAAATCGAGCGTTCATGGTACGAAAATCATGATTTTTTTTTTAATTTTGCGCCGGCACTCCAGAAAGTTCAGGATTGTCACCGAAATATTTTAGCAAACGTCTGCTCCTGTCAAAGCAATGCTTGTCGCAGTCCTGGTGGCGTGTGTTCGCCGTGTATCGTAAAAGGCGTGGAACCGAGCTTAGAACTGGCATCGCTCTGACTCCAGCTCGGGTCCAGTCATTTGACTGTTCGGCAGCATGCACAATTGTTGGTTTTGTCACCTTGATAATCATGTACTGTTATTATATGCACACCTCTAGGATCGGGGACTAATGTTGGTCGGCGTGTACTGGTGGCAGGGGAAAGGGCAAGGGAGAGTTTTTAGCTCAATATTTGTAATGCACTGCCGTAGTGCCACAAATGATTAAATTCAGGGGATCCTGTCTCCTGCCCCACCCCCGATGGTCGGCCGCCCGTGTCAGTAAGGGACTGTGGGCCTGGACGCTGCCATAAGTGGTGACGTGTTCCGTATTTCCTATGCCTGGCTGATTCGAAGAAGTGCCCAACCATAAATTTAAGGTGGCAGAACCCCAGCCTTGCAGAATATCTGCGTATTTCCCTCCTCTTTATGAAAAAGATCGTCCCATGTGAACAGTGTATTAATTAACTGTCGCTTATTAGAAGGACTTGCCACGACGCGCACAAAAAGCTGCCGGCCTCCAGGCTTGGACGGGCTACCTCCGGGTCGGCAAACCGACGCGCTACCAACTGCGCTACCAACACCGAGCCGCTCGGCCCGCTTAAGTTAAATAGTGTCGATGGATATGACATGGGTCTAAATAACACCATTTTACACAATAACTAACATATTCATGTGAAAGTCTCCCATGATTATCGAAATACCATGAAACAAGCTTCCAGATGACGTATAATTTGCACCACTCACGTATACTTGTTAGTCAGGAACGTACGCGGAAAAGTACCATTTCTTGCTGTCGTGATAATCTGCTGAACCCAAATCAGCGCCCAGATGACGTCCCCGGCTGCCAATGGACATTGACAGGGGCCGGAGCGAGGCAGGTGCCGAAGGGCGAAGTGCGCCCTAACATCCGTGTCAATCATTCATGGATGCACTGCATTGAGGGTTTATAGAGCCACGCGGCTTCAGGTATGCATGCATGAAGTAAAGTAATATCTGATGATATGTACTCACCAAAGCGCATCGCTAAGGGTAGAAATAAAAGCGCCATCACTTTCTGGATGTGAACTGGGCCATTTGCCACCCTGGACTGATGGCAAGTACCTGCTACGGTGCAAGCTGCGTGGGAAACTGTCCGCGCGCGGAAATGCATCCGTTCCTGTGTCTACAGAAATTGAAAGTTCAACAAAAGACGTATTGTGACGATGGCTGGTCAATATGAAATATCAAGAGCGGATCTGGCCCGAATATGAAAATCAAAGCACTAATTATTGTGTTCCAATGTGAATTGTTGTTGAGAGTTGCTCGAGAGCGGCAATGTCGCACTGAACATCTTCCTTTAGGCAAATATTGAAGGAACGTCGTGAGGATTATTGGAATAAAGAATAAAGTCAGTTACCTACTGACTCACAGGTGTAGGAACAAGGAAAATTGGACCATGCCCTTCCCCTACAATTTTCATGAAGTTTAACGTCAATGCTATGGCAATGCATGGAAAGAATCAACTTCAAAAGTAGCCTTGAACCCATTAAACTTTTCAAAACCTGTCTACTACGCCTCTGCTCTAGCTGCGCATCCAGTGTGACCCATTTGCGTCAAGTCGATGTTGCGTACATTTTCAAGAATTTATATATATATATATATATATATATATATATATATATATATATATATATATATATATATATATATGTGTGTGTGTAATGACGTTTCACCGGAGTTACTGACAACAGACTTCCCCGGATTTTTGTGTGGTTTTTGTAATATGCGCTATATCTAGAAAAAACGCGGTGCACTTCAGCCAACCTTGCAGAAGCTCCGGATCACAAAGATAACCGAATGCTTCGCGATAAAATGTCAACCAATGGACTATGTGAAATCCACTTCCTTCCCGACTAGTTTTCTTTTTCCTCCCGACTTGTTCTGGGGTCACATGGGCGTTAGTTACTGTCTACTGAACTTTTCCACGTTTCAAAATAATCCACAAGAGCTCACGTCCCAGACAAATGATGGAATGATTGCCAGGATGTTCTATGGAAATATCCTATCATCAGTGAAGGCAATTTGCAGGTTCATGTATCTATAGCTCAATATACTGCACCGGAAAATGATAAAAACGAACAGAAACAGAGAGCAGCGAGGTTGCATATTCACCATTCGACCGTTAGGCCTGCGGCCAGCAGGCCTAACGGTGGTGGTGGGCCAGTGACGTCACTGTGGTAGACCCAGCTGGTTTAAAGCCTGTCAGTGTGAATTGCCATGATGATATAGCTCCATCGCTAGGGAATTTTCGATCGTTCGGCAGCTGCCGCATCCGTATTAATTGGTCGACCAGACTTGAAACTGACGACGGGTGACTCAATTCAATTTTTAAAACAGCTGGAGCTTGTGCGAAGAATGCGATGTGTTGATTAACACGCGCCCTGGAGAGTCTCTGAAAATTACGCCAACTGGAGGGGGCGGATTCCGCCCCCCAAGATCTCGGCTCTTACCGAGGCTAGAGCAGCGAAATTCGCAGGGTGGATGGGTTCCCGTGGCTTGGTTTGTCATTGTTATGAATCGCTGTGATTGTGTTTAAATGCTCCAAAATTGGCATTAGTAATGTTTTGGACATTACTAATGATGCAATACAGATACAAGATCCGCCATTTGATCTCAGGTCCCCTATTTAGGAACACTTTATCAGGTCATTGCTTGCTCCAGTTACCGGAACCGAGCTGCCCATCCAAATGCTCCGTTGGGCGGCTCGGCACAATCGGCTTCGCAAAGAAAGGAGTGAAATACATGAATAAAGTATGGAAACGCTTAGGCACACAATGACAAACAGTAGATTTCGGGATATGTAAGTAGTAACATGCAAAGTGACATCAATGGCATGACACTCATTTGCATTTATGACAACATTCAAATTGACCAAATTTGGTTTCATTATCCTGTCATGAACTTGACCTGACTTGACCTCGGTAACCTGACATGATTTTGGAACAACAAAGCATCAAACATAACAATATACATAAAAGAAGTCGCTAGTTTTGCCAAGAACACTTTATTTTTGCCAATATACGGGAAGCGCATCGGGCCGATATTTGTGGTCTCAGCTGATAAAATTGGTTTATTTAACGACCCCTAACTCATCAAATTTTCACTGGATTTTAATTTGTTTTACTTTAAGCAACGCGCCGGTCATTTCTAAGCAGGTACACAAACAATGGTGTATATCGGTGTGTAAAATCTGGAGTAATCTACGAAAAACCGGAGGATGGGCGGATTTCGCCCCCTCCAGGGCGCGTGTTAAAAGGAATTCGAATGGTAAACAAATATAATTTGAAGAAATCAAATCCTCATCCAAAATTCACACTTAAGCGCAATACATATCTGCAAAAAGCTTCCTGAAAACCTCTCCTTCAAAACAGCCCTAGTGGTTTCAGCTGGTTGTGAGATATCTTGCACAACTGTACACCATAATGTTCGCCGACATGCGTGCAATAAGTTGCTTATGAATCAAATGTTTCCATCTGAATCATACGCATATAATTGTTAGCATGGGCGAACAGGGTGCAAGTCATAGCATGTCGACGAACATTATGCTGTACACCTGTATGAGCTATCTCCTAACCAGATGAAACCATGAAGTGGAGGCGGTCGGCCAATGTAAGGCACTAAGGCAACTGCATTAGCGCCTTAGTACTGCATCTGAGTAGAGCTGGGAAGCATTTTTGTATGCTATTTTCGTACACATGATGCCTCCATCCACTGGAAAATAGCAACATTTAAAAACTGCATACAAATATGCATTCTCAATTTAACAGATTTACACCTCTCGGCGAACTTTGGACACTTTTAAACACATTCAAACACTGACAAAGGCCCCCAATCAAGGCAAACACACTCAGACACAACAACACCACCACAACAGACCCACAAACAACAACACCACAACAGACCCACAAACAATAGCAAACGTATTCGCACGCCACTGCAGCTTAGGTTATCTACCCTCCCACGACCCCACCCCCACCTCCAACCAGACACACACGCACACAAGACAAGATGTGTTGTGTAGGACCAGGCAACATACACTACTCATTCTTCAAACACCTACCAACATCTACTGATGTTGGTAGGTGTTTACTACATATACTATTCGACACCTACAACACCGCATGGACCACACATACATATCCACAATCCTGGTTACATGCTCTCCCATACCTATACCCAAACCAAACACGGACTCAACTCTCTGCACGTCCTACCGCACTCACTAGCTGCTTCCACAAACTGTTCGAACGCCTTGTCAAAAACGCATTCTCTGCATCATCCAAACACAAAAACTAATATCTCTTATGCATTCAGGCTTCCCTCCTAATCGATCATGCTTAGACAATCTTGCTTACCTCATCACACACATCTAGGAAGCGGCGGCAAGGAAACGCTCCACGGTTGCCGTCTTCCTGGATTTAAAACAAAGCTTACGACACTATCAACATAACAGCCCTTCTACAACACTCATCCAGTCTAAACACACAGGGAAGACTAATGCACTACTAACATTTATATCTACTTGACAGGTAATTTCAAGTCAAAATTTGGCTCCACGCTTCAGACACCAAATTCCCCACAACCGGATTAATGTAAGGTTCTGTTCTACTCTTCATTTTAGCCCTAAGTTCAATCATCACCGACAATGTTTCGACAAAAGTTGCAATTTACGCAGACGATACAGTAATATGGACATCACACGAAACACGAACACGCGCTAACATTATTACAACATGCACTAACAGAACTATACAACAAACTCGCTCTACTAAACATAAACATCGCGCCACACAAATCAAAATGTATGATTTTCGGTTGCTACAGCCACACAAGCCTACCACCACTAAAAATACACAGCTCATCCATACCATTTGTCACCAGAGCATAATTTCTAGGAATCACATTAGACCCACGACTATCTTCCCGGCCAAACATCCTAGGGATACAAAAACCCGTATCAAAAAGAATACACATAATACGGACACTTTCTGGCACACGTTGGATATGCGACAGAAATTCACTACTGACACTATACAAAGCAATCATTCGGCCAAGCATGGAATACGGACCTCCACTATTCGAAAACGCAGCCTACTCAAACCCCACAATTATAGACACATTTCAACACCATTGCCCCAAAATAGCCACCGCAGCATACATCACATCACCCTATCTTGCCCTTCATATATATAACGCCATCCCAGAACTAAAGCACAAACGCACAGAAGCACTGCTTAGATATCACTACAAGACAACTCACTAAACAACACCCATGCACCCAGACACTAAAACTCCACACAGCATGCGTACACCAAATCATGAGAACAAAACCACTAAAAACTACAATAGGCTGCGCATACAACAGCTCGCAAACACTTTAGACATCGCACTACCCACAACAATGCCACTCCCACCACCCATTATATGGTGGAAACAACCAACACTCAAGACACACTTCCTAATTGACAACCCGAAAAACACATATACGCACATAGAGATACAACTCTTCTTACAATTCGCAGCACAATACGCCAACTACATCATAGTTACAGACGGCTCAAATCACACGCACAGCAGACGGGCACAGCGGCGGTGCTGTACCACAACGCAGCACCGCCGCGGGTCATCCTTCGTGCCCGTCTGCACGACAGAGCACCCACATACACAGCAGAAGTATACGCAATCTTTTCGGCCTACTGCACCATCTACAACACAGAAATGGAACACATCATAGCCACAGACGTAAAATCAGCACTACAGAGCATAACACCCTACATCAAATACAAACACCCCCTCATTCTTCTCTGGATCCCGAGTCACTCAAACACACATGGCGACGAACACGCAGACACAGAAGCAAACTTAACCACAACATTACAACAAACCACACGATGTCCCTACTCACAATCTGATCACTATCCCACAATACGGCAGGCGTGGGATACAGCAGTAACACAGCTACACAAAATACACCCCAAACACGAATACTGGCACTCCATCAACCAAAACACCGGACTCAGAGAACGGACACTAACACGATTACGCATAGGACACACAGCACTCACACACTCCTACCTCCCACTGAATCAACAGCGACCACAATGCACAACATGCAATCGAACCATCATAATTAAACACATACTCATATACTGCACAAAATACAGCAACCAAAGACAACATATCACAAACTATTACATCGCACACAAAATCCCACTGAACCTCACCATGCTACTCAACGACGACCATCCAGCATTACACGAACACCTCTTCCACTTCTTCAATATCACATGCATAGTCGAACAATTGTGAAAAAATGGAACAAGCTGACTGCGCCCCTGATTTGTCCCCCTACCAATCTCGAATCCATGGTTACACCCATGCTCCCGACTAACATTTATTTATTTATTTATTTATTTATTTATTTAACAATACATGCCCTCCACGTGCAGTGGCTATTACGGACAGTCTGGGTCACAGATATTTACAAAGAAAGGATAGATTTGTGGTCAGTAGTGGGAGCAGATGCGCAACAACATTCGTACACATTCGTACAACATTCACCCCCGGAGGAAACCTAACGGTGTAGAAACCCACTGTCTTGGGCCATTGCGGCCGGGGCTGGAACCAGAGAGCAAAAGCTTCATCCAAGGTGTAACAAATCCGATTAATTCTTCAGTCAGGAGAGATACTTGCGGGGGAGCGGGACCGAACTCTTACACACCATGGCGCCCGCCGCCACCACACAAGGCACCTCCTACCTAGTAGGTGAGTAAAGTGACAGGACACAACATCACACAGGAATCTCCTTTCACTCTCGAGAGGACATTCCGACACATTCCTAACACGAAATACAATTCAACACATTGCAAAGTCCACATGCCCACCACACGCATCATAGTCCAAGCACAGAGCAGCGCGGACACACAAGCTCTACTAACAACCAGCGCTGCTCCTTCACGTTACGCCGCACTTTGAACACGAGCCAGGTCTACATTTGCGCCCAAGAGCTGGGTAGCTTACCACTTGACAACATCGTCGCACTATTCGACGCCTCAGCCCTTCTGGGTGCCATAGTTCCAATCAGTCAGATTAAACGTGAGGAACCTTCGATTAGTTATTTGGGCTTTCGGGCACCTCGACTACTCTGGTCATATTGCGCCCATAACTTATATGATCATGGTGGTGCCGTTATAAGCGGTAACCAGCGTCAACACGCGGACACAGTTTTTAAGCTGTTACGAAGTGTACACGTCGTGGTTATCGGCGAGGGGTGTATATAACTGAAAACGACGCTTCGGATAAGAAATCAATCAGTTGTCCTGATTGGACAATGGGAGAGCTGTTGGAAAGAACACTGCTAAGAGAGGCCGCACGGAAAGATCCAAAATAGCGTCTGCGTTGGTCAGCATATAAAGGACACGAGATACGAACATGGTAGACTGTCAGTGGTGATCGACATCTGGCACACTGGGGTCTGTCGCCACCGCACAGCAGGTAACCGTGTGTGGCGTAAGTGTGCCCAATCCGAAGACGACACAGAGTCACCTCTTCTTTCCTAAACATACAACTGGACGAACCCCATGGTTCCAAACGTGGCTTGATGGCTTTCAGCTTGTTCGCTTTGGTTGCGTCCCACATTGTTTGCCACTCGTTGAGGAGAAAGATGGAGATATGTCGGTAATGATCCGTGGCGGGAAGCGATAGCGATCGAGTGCACGGGGCATGTGCTGCTCGCCTCGCTGCAGCGTCCGGTAACTCATTCCCAGAAATTCCAACATGGCCAGGAAGCCAACACAGAACAACTCGCCGTTCCAAGCGGTGCACAGCGGTGAGACACTTTAGGATATCACGCACAAGTCCGTTGGGGGGGGGGGGATTAAATGTGTTCACGGCTAAAAAAACTGCTCAAGGAGTCAGTGAAAATCACATGACGGTCACCCCCTGACACTTCAATATAACAGAGCGCTTTCAAAATGGCGACGAGCTCTGACGAATACACAGATGCGTACTTCGGGAGGGAAAATGATCGGGTGACGGAGCCGCAAATAAATGCGCTGCCAACACCATCATCCGTTCGAGAACCATCGGTGTATGTCGTCACCCATCCATGAAATGACTCGATGTGTTCGAGGGCAAGTGAGCGGAACTCTTCTGGAGCGACATCAGTTTTTTTGGTCTTAGCGAGGGAAAAATCCACCTCGGGTGCGACCCACTCCCATGGTGGGGTCTCCATGTGCTCAATTTTCCGGATTCCTTGGAGTCTAATTTGGCTGTCTTGGAAGAGCTTACGTATGCGCACACCGAACTGAGCAACACTCAACATTCGATCTGTGGAGAAAATTGTCCACAACCGTCTCGAGAAAACATGTAAGTAAGCGGGGTGATCAGGGAACTGGCGAAGCTTGCAGGCATAGCGCATTCCCAGCCTTTCTCTGCGCAGACAAAGAGGGGGTTCGTGTGCCTCGACTAGAAGACTTGACTTTGGTGAGGTACGAAATGCTCCTGTTGCTATACGGATAGCTGCATGATGAACGGTATCAAGTGAGCGTTTGTTAGATGCAGCTGGTGCGTCATAGATAAAACTGGCGTAATCGAGCTTTGAGCGTACCAAAGAACGATATAACAACATAAGTGTATCTCGATCTGCGCAATAAGAAGTACGGGCAACGCATTTCAATATGTTCAGTGCATTAAAACACCTTCCACGCAGGGTCTTTAGGTGCTGCTTATATGTAAGACGTCGGTCGAATTCCACTCCCAAAAATTGCACGACGGGCTGGACGGGTACATTCTTACCGTACAATTTAATTTTCATATCCTGACAACACCGACCACGGCAAAAGTGGAGGGCGACAGTTTTTGTTGCTGAGAACGAAAATCCATTCCTATTCGCTCACTTTTCCAGGCTTGCAACTGCTAGTTGCAGCTGTCTTTGCAAGGTTGGTGTTTTTGAGGCGCAAGTCCAAATAGCAAAATCATCTACGAAAAGTGAACGTCCCATGGCCGGCGGGATAGAATCACCTATGTCGTCTATCATGATGCCGAATAACGATACACTGCGTACGCTTCCCTGTGGGACGCCGTTTTCTTGTACGAACCATCGGGAGAGGTGATTCCCGATGCGCATTCGAAATCTTCGTTCTTTCAAAAAGTTCTGTAAAAAGTTGCCCATGTGGCCACGGATTCCCTTCTTAAAAAGTGTCAGGAGAATTCCGTGGCGCCAGGTGGTGTCATACGATTTTTGAATGTCAAACAAGACTGCACCTAGGTGGCGCTTTCTCTGGAAGGCCACCCTCACCTCGGTGTCTAGTGACACAATATGGTCTATTGTACTTCTGTTTTTTTCGAAAGCCGCATTGACAATTCGTGAGATCATATTTTTCAAGAAACCACGAAAGACGGGTATATATCATTTTCTCAAATAACTTGCACAAAGCAGACGTCAAAGAAATCGGTCGGTAGTCTAAAGGGTCAGTGCCAGTTTTGCCAGGTTTTAGTATCGGGACAACCGTGGCATCCCTCCACATTGGAGGGAATACGTCGAGTTCCCATAAATTGTTGAAGGCACGTAAGAGCAACGTGATCACCTCCGCTGGCAAATGCTTCAACAGTTCATTATGCACCCCATCCGGGCCCTCGGCGGAGCTTTTAAGTGAAGAAATGGCCGATATTATTTCAGATTCGGTAAACGGTTGGTTATATGAAAAATATTGTCCCGTATAAAAATCAATCACGTACTTTTCGCAGGCGTATTTGTAGCGCAGGAAGCTTCTGTCCGTGGTTCCGGTTCGACTTCTCTCAGCAAGTGCAGTTCCGAATTCATTTGCCACATCCAATGGGTGAACCACCTCACGATCACCAATGATTCGTACAGGGAGAGGAACCGTGCTGAATTGACCGGAGATTCTTTTAATTCGGGACCAGATCAGGGAATGAGGGGTAAATTGGTTCAAAGAGTTTACATACTCACACCAGGAAGACCGCTTTGCTTCCCGTATCGTACGGCGCGCGAGAGCTCTAGCACGTTTGAAGTTGATTAAATGTGTGGTGGTGCTGTCACGTTTGAAAATTCGAAATGCGCGTCGCCTAGTCCGAATGGCATCACGACACTCCTGTATCCACCATGGAACTAGTATCCGCCGAGGGGAACCAGTGGTTCTCGGGACACATTCGGTGGTAGATTCTAAAAGGAGAGATGTGAACGTCTCGATTGAGACTGGTGGTTTATTGTAGTGATAACCAAAGACACGCTGTGCATTTTCTTCAAACGTTTACCAATCCGCTTTTTTAAGGTTCCATCGTTGTAGTCGGGGACCTAATATGGGACTTCCTTGATAGTGTAACCAGATGGGAAAGTGGTCGCTCCCCAATGGGTCCTCGTCAACGGTCCATTCAAAACTGTTCACCAGCTGTGGGCTTGCGATACTAAGATCTAAAACTGAAGTAGAACCTGATGGGAGGCTAATGTGGGTACCTGCGCCAGTGTTCAAAATGCAAAGAGATGTCCGTAGAATAAAATTTTCCAGGAGACGCCCACGAGAGTTAACATCAACGCAGCCCCACATGGTGTGGTGAGAATTAAAGTCCCCTAAAAGAAGGAGTGGAGGCGGGAGCTGGGGCAAGAGCTTCCCCGGATCATTGATTGGCAGTGCGACACCAGGGGGGAGGTACATGGAGCACACAGTAAGAGGCCGACGGCTTAAGAGGATACGCACAGCCACCGCCTGCAAGTCAGTTTTCAACGCGATCTCTTTCCCGGGAACGCTATGGTGGAGGGCCAGAAGCACCCCACTGTGAGCAATGGTATCAAACAGGATATCCTTACGGAATATAGAGTAGCTTTTAATAGATATCTCATGCTCGGGTCTAAGCTTAGATTCCTGTAGGCATATTACCGCTGGACAACTTTGATTAAGGATTCTCTGGAGTTCTGGGGCACTAGTGCTAAAACCTCTACAGTTCCACTGTAAAAAGGCTTGCATGGTGGGCGATTTAAAGGTTAAAACAGACTACGGGAAACTTTACAGATAAACAGTCCTGGTTTCTGTAATAAACGGTAGTTGCATGATAAATGGTCGTTTAGAGGGGGAAGTAGGAGATTAAGGCCTCGTCCACTAACCATGGTCGGAGTCTATTAACTCAGAGGGTCCACTTCGATTACGACCCAGCGACTGCGTCCTGGGGCGAGAACGCGGCGCCGCTTCCGCTGGTGGGGAACCCGACAGCAGCAATCCTCTCTTCTGAGGCCCCAACCGGGGTGAAGGTGGAGGTCCCATCTCATTGCCTAACGGAGCCGGTCCCTCCACTCGCCGTCGGGGCAATGGGGTGGCTGGCCATGGGAGGAGAGACTTGTCATTTCCTTGGGGTTCTTCCGTCTGGACTCTCTCCATCTGTGCGAGTCGTGCTCGTTTGGCCTCGCGGGCACGCCTTTCGGCTTCCTGGTAGTGAAAACGTGCATCAGATATATGGATTGGTCGCTGGGTGTTGCGTGAAGGCGATGAAGGTGCGGATGCACATGTGGATGGTGAGGTAGAGGCCTGCCTAACGGGAGGGCGGTTGGGTTCCGGAAGGAAGCATGTGGATAAGATGGATTTGGAGGTGGTGGTGGTGGTGGTGGTGGTGCGTGAGGGGACTGGGGGAGAGTTGGAGGAAGGATGTGCAGTGGAAGGTGGTGGTTTCGAGGATAGCGTCGTTGTGGATGGTAATTGGCTGGACTTTGGTGGGGAGGATAATGTGGGTTTATCTTGACGTTTCTTTCTTTGTACGACCTGCCAGTTTCCATCACACTCGATGGGGGCCGTGACTGTATCCTCCGGGGGAACCCCTGCTTGGGAGCCACGACCTGTGCTTCATCCTCAGTTGTCACGGTTTCTCCAGTCGCTATAGGTGATAATGGGGGCCATGCGACTCCAAATGATCGCAACAGAGCTACGAGCTGACCTATCAGCACAGTAGCGCTACTCTGGTCGTACTGCTGCGGATGGGTAGGCGGCTTCCTTATCGGTGGTAGCGTTGCTGCCTTGGCAGCGTAAGAAGTTGCAGGATGTGTGCCAATATACATGTCTCGGGCTTTGCGGATCGAAATGTTGTGTGCAAATTGCAATGAAATGATCTCCTTTTCTTGTACGTACACAGGGCAGGAACGATCATAAGAAGTGTGGGGAGATTGTCCTCTCCCGCAGTTTAGACACCAGGGATCCTGGGTGTTACAGTTTACGGCGGTGTGGGTAGTGGCCGCGCAGTTTGCGCATGCGGGCCGATTGCGACATGCAGGCTTGGTGTGCCCGAAACGCTGACATTGAAAGCATCGCATAGGATTCGGGATGTATCTGCGCACTTTGACACGAATGTATCCTACGAGAATTGTAGCTGGGAGGTCTGGTGTATTGAAGGTCAAGAAAATATTGTTGGTGGGCCGCACCTCCGGTCCCTTTCTGGTATTTATACGACGAGCCTCTGTAACCCCTGACTCCGAGAGGCCATCCACTATTTCTGCGTCAGACACATTTCTCAGGTCGAAACATTTAATGATGCCCTTGGACGAGTTTTTTGTCTTGTGGGGCTCCGCACTCATTGGAATGGTCACTTCCCGTCTGATATTACCATCTCCCATACTGTATATGAAAAATTCAGCTGAGAGCACTTTCTTCGCATCTTCTCCCCTTGAAAACTCTACTTCTAATCCTCCGTCACGCAAAGCCTGACATCTGGTGATAACTCCGAATCTGTCACACCCGTCACGTCGTTGAAATGGTAATAGGGACGCTAGCTGCTTGGAGCCTTCACGTGCTCGTAAAATGAGTATACCATGCCTCGTTTGAAGACGATCGATTTCTCTGGCCCTCGTAAGAGGAGCCAGGAGTGATTTTTGTTGTTCTGGATGCCATGCGCTGTTCTTAGTTTCGGCTCCTCGGGCGCCCCACCCCTAAGGGGCCCTACTGGGGGGACGCCTGGGTCCCGCGAACGGGAGGTCGCCAAGCGCCCGAGGAGCTATACGGGGCAGGCGGTGCCTTCACCCGGCCGGAAGAGAGAGACTCACCACCCAGGCCAGGATCCAGCGCCGCCCACCCCTTGACCCCGGCCGGCCGGGCGGGCAGGCACTGGGAAACCCAGGCCCCCAGCCCGAAGCGACCCGCCACTTGACCCGCGTGAGGCCCCACGGGCCCGCCCACCCCTCCAGGATATCAGGACCAAAGAGGTGTGTTGGTCCCCCGTCACAACTAGCACCGTGCGACGGGGGACCTCAACCTCCAAGACTCCGTCAACCCCTGGGGACGGGCCGAGGGGGCACGGCTACACCGATAAAACCGAGCTGGTGGGTAGGACCGGGGAAGTTGCCCTGCCTGCTCATAGTAGGGATAGTTAGTGTTGTATGGCTAGGTAAAGGACATGGATTGGGATGAGATGGGCATTGAAATGGGGGCGTATGGATGGAAGGACAAGCGAGGCACTCTTAGTCTGACCTCTCCCCGGCCGCCTGGTGGTCTGGCCGCCGGATCCTTGAGGCACGCAATCCCCACCACGGAAAGGTGATGCTTCATCGGGGGGGGGGGGGAGGGGTGAGGAACGTTCGAGTCACAAACTTCTGGTACTGATTTTCGACTCACAACGCCTGCCATCACACGTCCACATACACAACAAGGCCTATGAGGTACGCCTATACGTGCTTGAGTGCGTGTCATTGTGTTTATCAGACTGCCACTGTCCGGTGATGTCGGCTGTTTCCGGGTGTGCGTTGTTGGTGATATAGCTTTGTGCTAGTTTTGGGTGTGTAATAAAGGGATGTGAGGAGTGGTGACGACTACACAGAGCGAAGAAGAATAAAGTTGGCTTGTTGAGGTGTATCGAGGTAGAGTTGAGCCATCTTGAAGTTTGAAGCGTAGAGTTGAGTTGAGTTGAGTTGGTTTGTAGTAGACAGATGAAGTGGTTCTGGTCGAGGCTGAAGCTGTAGCGTAAGAGATTTGCCATTCCTGGCGGTGCAAAGTTGGGGTGGGCTGTAGTTAGGGGTTCCGGTCGGGGCATGCCAGTGTTTAACAATGCAAGAACGTTTGTGTACTTACCCTGGGGATTAGTGTTTAAAAATTTATTTTGTTTCCTTTTATTTTTCGTGTATGGGTGAATGAATTTTGCCAGTCTGCCACCGTGTGGTGATATCTGTTGGTTCCGGTTGAAGAGAAGATATGTAAGAGAGTGAGTAGCGTAGGGTAGGAGGATGAATCTCAGGTGGAGGTTTAGTAGAGTCGTCGAGCAGTGGTGAGGTAGCGTTGGAGAGTAGAGCTGAGGTAGTCCGGGTCGATTGAAGACGTAGAGCTGGTGCAGTAGAGTTGTTTCAGAGCCGGAGATGATGAAGTCGAATGGTGAAGTTAGTCCGGTCGGTGCCACATTGGGGTATGGGGTGTAGTGGGGGGGGGGTCGGTTCATCGCCATAGGTGAACATTGCAAGAACATATTTTTGTGTTTTGTTTTTTGTTTTGATTTTTCTCTTTTCTTTTTGTAACGTATCTTAGTTTTTTTTCCGTTTTCCTGGTTTCGTTCATTTTCTGTTTCGTTTTTTAACATGTCCTCTTTTTCCTTTTTTACAATTGTTCCATAATGCGTGTAGTCTTGAAAAACTGGAAGAGGTGTCCGTGTAATGCTGGATGTTCGTCGTTGAGGAGCGTGGTGAGGTTCAGTGGGGTGTTGTTAGTTGTGCGGTAGTTTGTTTTCCTAATGTCGACCCCTGTTTCGTATGCAGTAGCCTATCCTATTTGGCTACACGCACTGTTACAGGCTCGATCGCAATTGGGCTTTCCCATCGCCAACTATTCAAAAGTTAGGACAGCCAGCTTAGGAATGCCTCCGGATGCCAATATACATGTCGTTACTCTCCACACCTACAGTTCACTATAACTATTTGCATCTTTTTATTTGTCTTTTTTTGCAGATAAGCAACCACCAGTTATTAGTAGAAGTAGCCCCAGGAGTACCCCAGCTAGGTACCAAGCTAGTAATGCCAAGGAACTCCTGGGGCCACAAAGTGAAAAGTATTATGAGGAGAAAAGTGTACATACATGTGCACTATCACACAAATATGTGTGACAGTGTGACAAGCATATCCACACACATGAAACATGTACACCTAAACTTACTTCACATACATAAATACGTGCACTCACACATACATACAAATATATATACATACACATATACTAGCATGTACATACATAAGTATACACTGATATCCATCCATGCACATCCATGCACAAACATGCACACAGTAGCACACAGCTGAAATAACATGCAATTAATCATATAGGTACAAATGCATCATCGCATATGCATTTACTTGTTTAGCCAGCTTTACTCATGCATACATATAATATCAACCTACATATAGTTTCTCCTTTTTATAATGCGAAGTTGTTCATTTTACTAACCATTTAGTTTGTGATGTATAAGTCAATAAAATATGATCTGATAACTATTACTATATCTTCTTTCTTAATAGGTACATGATTACAGGATGGAAATTTTGTACCAATGATAGTATTCCAAATTCTTGGTGCTATAAATGGTATGGAGTGAAGTCTATAGGTTTTTGATGAAAAAGGTACATGGTTCAGTATGCCTCAAGTTACTTGGTGATGAGTATTTGAAAATATTTATTATAGTGATGGGTAATGTTTGATTAAAAAATATGTGAAGTAGTAGTATATTCTGTTCTTGTACAATATGAGGGAACTTTAATATGTTATATTTGGCAAATAGTTCATTTTTAGGATATGAATAGTGCTGATTATCTATGATTCGTAATGCCCTTTTTTGTATTTTAACAATTCTGTCTAATCGTGTTGAAAAAATTGTTTCCCCATATTAATGCACAATAATTGAAATATTGAGGAATCAAAGTATTATATAGAGATTTTAATTCGCGACTTTTGATAAAGAATTTTGCTCGTCCCATTATTCATAGATTTCTGCCAATTTTTGCAACAACAGGAACTGCAACTATGTGAAATTTCCATATTAATTTTTCATCAACTATTACTCCAAGATATATGATTTGCTGCTTCCTATGAACTATTTGAGAATTTATTGCTATGTTTAAGTCAGCACAAGGCATACTGGAATAAATTTGGTAGTTTGTTTTGTTGACATTCAGTGATAATCTACTGGCCTGAAACCATTCGGTCATTCGTGATACATTGGCATTGACTTCAATTTGTAATTCCTCAAAATTCGTAGCCTTGATCATGACAGCAGCATCATCAGCAAATAAATAGAATGTTCCATCTGAAGAATTACCCAAATCATTAATGTATATAAGGAAGAGTAGTGGACCGAGTATGGAGCCTTGTGCAACTCCCATAATAATGCACTCTGCATCTGAGACTACGTCATTAATTTTAGTCTGCTGATAACGATGTTTTAAATAAGAATGGAACATCATGAGCAGAGTTCCTGATATGCCAATATGTTGTATTTTTCAAGTAGAATGTCAATGTTCACAGTATCAAAGGCTTTTTTTCAAGTCAATATAGAGACCACATGTAAGTTCTTTCTTTTCCAAAGATGTTGTAATTTGGTCATACATGTGAGCAATCGGCATGTAGGTGCTATGTTTTTTTTTAAATCCAAATTGGAGAGTACTGAGTATATTATTCAGTTCTAGATAAGATAAGAGGTAAGAATATACCATTTTTTCAAGAATTTTTGAAAATACTTAAAGCATAGAAATTGGCCTATAATTTGTGAATTTGTTCAATTCTCTTGATTTAAATACGGGGATAACTATGGTTTGTTTTAGTTGCTTAGGAAAAACTCCACTTCTGAGAGAAAAGTTAAAGAAGTCGGTGATTTGTGTCAGGATATTTTTATATGTCAGTAGGTAATTTTTGTGCTGATGCCATCAGCCCCTCCTCCAACAGTGTTCAGTGACTTTATAATTGTTTCGACTTGGATTTAATTAGTATACATTTCTTGTTCCCAATTAGCATAGTCATGCCCTGCAATATATTCTATTGGGTCTTTGTTTGAAATAGTGCTTTTTTCCTGGGATTTTTTGCTTTGTTCTATGTTTAGTTATCAGCTCATGTAGTAGTTTCCAAGTTTTCTTTCCATTTGATTTACTGCAGTGAAGGACATTTGAATAGGTTAGCTTCCTTGCTTCTCTGAGTATTTTGATAAGGATGTCGCGGAATTGTTTGTATTGGACCTTGTTCTGTGGATTTGGATTTTTAATAAACTTCTTATATAGTTTGCTTTTCGATTTATAGAACATAATATGCCGGAGCTAATCCAGGCTTTCATTGGTGTTTTCTTCCTACTTGGGCAAATTTTGTTTGTAATAAGATGCATGCCATCTTTATATGCTGAGAGCAAACCATTATATGCTATATTTGTGTCATTATGCTCATGAAAATTATTCAGTCTTGATACTAAATGGTCATTTAAGAGATGGATTCGATTGTAATCAAGTATTTATTTGGGATAATTTGACTCCATATTTTTTCTGGGCAGTTAATGTTACAAACACTAGAAAATAATCTGAAAGGTCTTCTATCAGTATACCTGATGAGGAAGTGCATGAAAAATCATTTATGAAGATATTGTCCAATAGGGAGCTAGTAGTATTTTGCGCCCGAGTATCATTTGTGATTGTTGGTAGAAAACTATATGACAATAATAGGTTTGAGATTCTCTCCACATTTCTATCATTTTAAATATTTAATAGATTGCAGTTGAAATCTCGTGTGATAATTGTAAGCTTTGCTGCTTATTTGCAGACATTTTTCAGTGCCCTCCAGAAAATTATCGTGGCAGAAACTTGGTGGACGAAAAATCTAGCAAATTATTAATGATCTAGTACTATTTCGAGACTCCAGTTTGATTTCAACAGCAGCAGCTTCATCAAGTTGATATATTTTCTTTCTCTTGGTTACAAACTATTATGAATGTAAATTGCAGACCCTCCTCCTTCTCCCTGCCTTCGACTTGCTGCATACATTTGATAATTTCTCATTTTGAAGAACTTTTCGGTATCTTTGCTAAGCCATGTTTCAGATAAACATATAGCTGACCAGTTGATTCCTGCTGTAGCTAAAAAGTTTTCTAAGTCATCAAATTTATTCTTGACAGACCTAATATTTAAGTGTATTATGGAACCCCCCCCCCCCCCTCCCCCACCTGCACGTCTGCTCTAAGTTTGCTTGGAAGTATATAATCACATTGTCTTAGGGTGTTTTCACATGCAGAAAATTCATCTCCGAGTCCCTGTTTTAAGTAGTTGAGAAAACTGGCATGCCCTTGATATATGTCTCCGGTCACCGTAATACTCCTTAGTTTCCTACCTTACCGTGTCTTAGTTTTTTGCTTCACCTAATTAACCTGATTCCGATACTAGTATATTGTTTTCACATTTTTCTCATGTGGACACAGACTGGGGTGTCACAAGGAAAAAAGAAAAGAATGAAAGAAACATGTATATAAATCAATATGTTTTTGTGGTCTATTGATATTTTAAGATTTATTTCGGTTTTCATTTCATTCTAGATACAAACCGAGTCACACGCGTTTCGTGTTCTTTTCAAGCATTCAAACACTCAACAAACATTTCTTGTTCATTTTTGTTACCGTCTGGTTGAGCATAGAGGATGGCTTGTAAATAAATTGCATCTAAATAAAATTGGTAATGGCTATGCCTTAGCATATAGTTTTTATCAAGTAATTTGACAAACAAAGTGAAGTGATATTCACAAAGTTGTTTGTAGTTCTCTGATTGCAAAGGTCAATAATAGTTTTGGGATTATCTGATTGCGAAGTCTGTGATATGTTGTCTTTGGTTGTTGTATCTGGTGCAATACATGAGCATGTGTTTGACTGTGAATGTGTGGCGACAGGTAGTGCATTGTGGTCGTGGTTGATTGCGTAGGAGGTATGAGTGTGTGAGAGCTGTGTGTTCTATGTGCAGTCGTGTTGGTGTCCGTTCTCTGAGTGTGGTGTTTTGGTTGATGGAGTGCCAGTATTCGTGTTTGAGGTGTATTTCGTGTAGCTGTGTTGTTACTGTATCCCATGTTTGTTGCATGTGTTTGTTGATGGCCCGTCGTATGGTGGGGTAGTAGTCAGATTGTGAGTAAGGACATTGTGTAATTTGCTGTAGTGTTGTGGCTGGGTTTTCTTCTGTGTCTGCGGGTTCGTTCCCGTGTATGTTTGTGTGACTTGGGATCCAGAGAAGTATTGGCCGTTGTGGTATAGCACTCGCACGTCCGGCGGTCCGCGCCAACTTCGCATGTCCGGGGGGGCAGATGTCTGCACCCTAAGATCTCTGGAACTATGCTAGCTAGCGACAAACGGAAAACGGCGTTGGATAGCTGGTGACGGGCGCTATCGAAAGTGTGTCAGTCATTTTTTCGCTCAAGTCAACATTCAGGTTACTGGATCATCATATGTCAAATTCGACCATATCAGGTGGGACTCAGATATTGACACCTATCTCAGGACCTGTAACAGATAGAAACAAATGGCGAACGCTATTCCACAGTCCTTCAAATGCGCTACCGAAAATTGGCGGTGTAGTTTAAGGCCAGGTCAACCGAAACTCAGGTCAAGGTCATAAAGTCATGACCTCAGGTCACGGCCTAGGGAGGTCATGTAAGGTATCAATCGACACGCTTGACGCTACAAGCACAATGACGGTAATTTTAGCCTTATAGATCAATGCAGTGCGATGTAATGCGCATAAATGTGTAGTGATCTCAGGTGATCTCAGAGACCTTGGTGAGGTCACTGAGTAAAAATGTCAGCGGTAACATTGAGCATAGCTTCCATCTACATGCCACAACTGTTGTGAGATCATTTCAAGCGCAAATATGCAACCAGGAAACATTTGTATGTTTTGCCATAGCCCTATAATGGGGAGACCATGACAGCGACCTGACTTAAGGTCAATGTTACGAACAAAACCCTATATACATGTTATGGTCCCTGATGAGATCATGACATGTTATAAGTTTGAAATCAATCGCCCAATTATTGTGGAAGTTATGCCATCTAGAACTTCGAGTGTAGTAGGGTCACTTCGCCTGACCTGGTGACCTGACCTGAGATGACCCAGGATTACAAATGTATGAGGATATGCGAAAAAGACCAATAAACAGCCATGCGAGGTTTGGTCTTGCTAACCCTATTAGGTTGGCAGCAAATGAGGAAAAACTGGAGGGGTCAGATATCTGCCCCCCCCCCCTGACGTGCGCGGGATAGTGAGTTGTTTGTGGATGTGTAGTATTTTGGGTGTGAGGGGGTGTTTGTCTCTGCTGCGGGGTGTTATGCTCTGAAATGCTGATTTTGCGTCTGTGGCTATGACTGGCTATTTGGGCCATCGTCACTCCTGACCGAAACGTTGAGTAATATAGCACAATCCCTAACGCTACTTTTGATGTAAACTCAGCACCTCCTGGTATATTGGGGGTCATACATTTCGTCTCACGCAATGACGTTGGTAGGTGTTTGAAAAAAGATTAGTGAATGTTGTCCAGTCCTACACATGTGCTACCTGTCTGTGCGATTGCCAATTGTAGTTCTGTAAGTGTAAATATAGTGCTGTAGAGGTGTGTGCGTGTGTCTGATTGGAGGTGGGTGGTTTCGTGGAAGTGTAGATGATCTGAGATGGTAGTGTTCTGCGAATATGTCTGCTATTGTTTGCGGGTCTGTTGTGGTGGTGTTGTGTCTAAGTGTGATGACTTTGATTGGGGGTCTTTGTCGGTGTTGGAATATTTTCAGAAGTGTCCAAATTTCGCATAGAGGTGCAAATCTGTTAAATTGGGTGCTGAATGTGTTCCAAGAAGTTTTTTTTGCGTTTTTAATGATGATCTTACATTGTGTTCTGAGTTTTTTGTATATTGTTAGTGTTTCTGGTGTGCGGTGTCTTTGATATCTATGGCGTGCGTGGTTCCTCGCGCGGATCGCCCGGTGGAAGTCATCACTCCACCAGGGAGCCGCGCGAGGTTTGTGTTGGCGTCGTGGTTTTGTTTGTGGTATGTGTTGATGTGCTGTGGTGATGAGTATGTCTGCGAATTGTTCTGGTGATAGTTGGAGGCTGTAGGCTGTTTGGACTGCTAAGGATTCTGAGAAAGGGTTCCAGGAGGCTTTTTTTGAGGTTCCACCGGCCAGGCTGTGGATTGGGGGGGGGGGCGGTGGTAGGGATTTGGGTGAAGGTAATGGTGATGGGTGCGTGGTCGCTGAAATGTGGGGGTCGGGGTCGGATGTCCAGGATAGGGTGAGGGCTATACGTGAGGAAACAAGTGTGACATCTGGGGTCGTAGGGAGGTGGGATCTGATGGGTACTAGGTAGGTTGGTGAGCCGGTGTTGAGTATTGTGAGATTATGCTGTGTGGATATTGCGATGAGTGTGTGTGCTCCGTGATCAGGTTGTGTTGTGCGGGTGTCCCATAGGGGGTGGTGCGAGTGGAAATCTCCGGTGAGAATGACATGTGTGCGAATTTGGTCAAGCGCTTTATGTAATTGCGAGAGGGTTTCTGTGTTTCGCGAGGATGGATCGTAAATGTTGATGTGTGTGTAAGCTAGGGTGTGTACATGAATTTCAGCTAGTAATATGTCTGCCTTGGTGTCGAAATGTATCAGGCGGTGAGGGTTCGTGTTCCTAATGTATGTGCATACACCGCCTGATCTGTGTGGGTTGTATGTGTCGTGTCTGTGTATTGTGTAGTGGGGGATGGGAAAGTGATATGGGTCGTTGGGTTTGAAATGTGTTTCTTGAATGCATAGTGCAATAGGATTTGTTTCTTGTACATAATGTATAAATTCAGGTCAGTGTCTGATAAGTCAGTGTGTGTTCCATTGTATGATTGTGTTCATTGTTTGTATATGTTAGCGCGTGTGTGTGCGCGTTTAGGTGATGATTGTTCTTTGGTTGTGCTCTTGGTTGGCCTGTGTGGCTGAGTAGATGGTGGTGTCGCGTTTGGGCGGGTCGTGGTGTCTGAGTCAGTTGTGCTGTGTTCTCGTTCCGTCTGCTTCTCCGGGTCTGTGGCCTGATCTGTATGTGGGTGTGGTGTAGATGATCTGTCCAGTGTGTGCTTGGTATGTGGGGATGCTGCGGATGCTGCTTGGTATTCAGGTGGCGGTGGTGGGTGGTAGGCTGGAGTGGATAAGTTTGAGTGTGCTTGACGGTGGTTTGAAGGTCCTGGTGTTGGCGGTCTGGTTTTGCGGGTGTTTGTGTTATGTGTTGCTCGCGTGTGCTGGGGTTGTGGTTGCTCTGCGTTGGTGTTTGTGTTCTGTACATGTTGGGAGCGTGTTGGCAGAGCCGGGTAGTGTGCGTTTGTGAGTGGTGTTGGTTGCTGTTTCTGTGTGCCCGGCGCTCTGTGGCGAGCCGGCCACGCCACCGGCGGGTCCAGGACCGACGCCCTGGCCCGGTACGGGTCCATGCCCTCGAGGTGGATCCGGCCGGGCACCTCCCGCTCCGCCATCCACCGAGGGCAGGACCCATCCGAGGCCGCGTGTTCCCCCCGCAAGTGGCGCAGCACAGCTCGCCGCTGGTGCAGGTGTCGGTGGAGTGTGCTCCTGCGCATGAACCGCAAGTGTGGTGAGGTGCACGACATCCCGACGTCGTGGGAGGGGTACGCGTGGTGTGACCGAGTATCTGAGGTATCCGACTTTAATGTGGGTTGGTGGTCTGCGTGTGTTAAAAGTCAGTATGAGTACATGGGTTGTGGTGTGTCCTGGCCTCGGGGGCGGCCGGTACACGGCGGAGACGCCCTGGTCCCCAAGCTTGCGGACCAGTGTCTCCGCCGATATACCGACCAGCTCCCGGGCCATGATCGTCCCTTGGCTGGTGTTGAGGTTAGTTGCCGGTGTGATAGTGATTGGGATGCCATTTATATGTTTAATTTTGGTGAGTAGGTATGCGTCGGTTTTGTTGTTTGCTTGTATTAGGAGCGCCCCGGATCTTGGAGGTTTGACGTGTAGGGGCGCCCCTATGTAGTGGGAGATTTCTCCATCTACCAACCAGGGGTCCAGGGTGCCTGTTGGCTCCCCGCCCCCCCCCGGCGGCAGATAAAGAAATCTCCCGTGGGTGGTGGCTCGGTCGTGGTCATGTTAGTGTTTATGATGGTCGGGTTCTGTTATTTTGTGATGTTGGGTACAGAGTGTAGATGGCAGGTGAGTGGCACACAATAAGCTTTACAAATTTGGCGGAGGGTAAAGAAGGGCGTGAAGAAGAAGGGCGTGAAGAGAGCCCCACAGATGTAACAGAGGGGCATATAAAGTTGAAGAATACACAAAGAAATCAAAAACTGTGCTTGAAGAGAGCACGGATAGAGAGATCAGATAAAGATCGTGCAGAGGGCACTTGAGGGAAAGTCGGGTGGGGTTTGGGGGAGCCTGAGGTGGGAGGGAGTGACAGCACCGCCGGACTGACCTCGTCAAGTAGATGCAGATTATAGTTGTTCCTGAGGGTGTAGAAGGTATAGGCAGATGTAGAGGCTCCAGCTGAACTTGAAGATATTGGTCTTGACGTGCTGAAGAAGATGTAGAGCGTAGAGGAAGATACAGAGGGTAGAGCTGAGTTGAGCTTGACGGGGTTGGTCTTGAAGTGTTGAAGGTGGGTTAAATGAGCGGGAAGGTAGTGTTTGTGTGCAAGGAGGAGTGGGGATTCGATGTCAGGTTTGTGTCCGGTGTGTATAAGTGTGTTTCTATGGTTGTGTTGATGGCTGGTGGCAGGTGGCAGGTGGCTGGTGGCAGGTGGCAGGTGGCAGGTGGCAGGTGGCTGGTGGCAGGAGACGGTTGGTATCTTCTTTTGGTCCCCGTCCGCATTGTGGCCGCAGATGGCGTCGTTCTCCTCCTCTCCGTCCTCGTCCGGAAACAAACGCACGTGTTTCGGTACTGAGGTAATTTACCAGTCGTGGCCTTGTGGAGACGTGAAAAACCCAGAAAACTCTATGTTTATTTTTCTTTTCTTTTTAGAGCATATCTTTGTGCAGCCTTTACGCGCATGCACGTCGTCAACTCCAAGATGCAGTCAGTGCGCCGGCCACAACGCGGGATCCGACTGCAACTCTTCCGAAAGGAAACGTGCAGGCTGTGATGGGCCGCACCCCGCCATAGACCCAGATTTCCCCAAGTGGGCATACGAGAGGGAGGTGTGCTGATATGCGACAACTCACCGGGTGCCACATGTACCCGGTGATGTCGTGCCACATACACGACAGCACCTACGCCTCACCACCTCTGACACTCACACAGTCACAACTGCACCTTTTCACACCGCACGTACCGCCGGGCGAAGCTATGTAGCGACGCTCTGCACACCTAAATCCACACCCCCTCCCATACTAGCCCCCACCAGCAGCCGGCTCCTGGAGCCCGGCACACCTCTCTCCTCAACGCTCCACCGATCCCCGACCTCCCCGGTCCACCGCCCCTCGATCTCACCGATCGCCACTCATTCCCACACCATCCCACCCAGGACCTGACCTCCTCCCACATCCACTCCACTTCAAACCTGGTTCTTATCCACATCCCCCCACCCCCGACCAGGCCTCCTCCCACCGCGGGTCCGCCGTGGGAGGAGGCCTGGTCTTTCCACCGCGGGTCCGGCTTTCCACGTCTACCCCACCGAGGAATAGGCCTCCTTCCATTCCCACCCCATCTCAGACCCGCCCCATGCCTACCACCATCCCACTTCCACCCCGCCTCATCCCTGCTCCAACGCGCATCAGACCCATACCCGGTCTCCATCTTACCCCCACCGGTACCCGCCCATCCCCTACGGGACCTGGCCGTATCCCTTCGCGCCACCGCCTCCAACCGGCTAGGGCCCACCTCGTCACCCTAAAGCCTCCCCTCCACTGCCTCCTCCAGGGCCCCGGCC
This sequence comes from Imbricaverruca yamaguchii, assembly GCA_034440575.1. Taxonomy (NCBI): domain Eukaryota; kingdom Metazoa; phylum Arthropoda; class Thecostraca; family Neoverrucidae; genus Imbricaverruca; species Imbricaverruca yamaguchii. The sequence continues at coordinate 4,317,518 of JAOTOL010001651.1, read as the reverse complement.
CCTACCACACCCATCCGGCCGACCAAAACCAAGACCTAGAAACCAGGCCACCACATCCACCCAGACCAACCGCAAGTCCACGGCCACCTCCTGCCAAACCGAATCTCCCACCATCTCCTGTACACCCACCCACACCCACTCCAAAACCTCGTCTGAGGCCAGCACCCAGACTGAACCTACCACGCTTACCTACCGTCGAACCCACAACTCCAGACCAACGAATCCCGCCCTAACCCACCGCGCTTCCCAAGCGCGATCCCGTCGCCCCTCTACCCAATCACATTTCAGGACCCGTGCGACCAGGTCCAAGCTACCACACATGCCTGGGTCACCTCCCAACCCTCTCTCCGTTCACCAGCTCAATCTTTGTCCCCAACTCGACACGGATATAGGAAATATAGGAATGTGCCCAAATATAGGAACGCCAACAGATATTAAACGCGTCCGGCAATGAGACATTTTCTGCAACGGAACATCGGTGGCCTTCCACGCAAATTCATAGAATTCAAATCTGAATTCATACAACAAAAACCATCAATAAATGTGGTCCAAGAAGCTCACTTCTGATATTCTGGCACCACTTGGAACAAAATTCCAGATTACACTTGGCACGTTGACAGCGTGAACGGCTCACCTAGGAAATCGGACGCAGCCATACTCATTGCGAGCAACATACCTCATCATCGTGTAACGCTAAATACTTCCCTGAATTGGGTAGCAGTTAGCTTCAAAATTGCCCATTGCCAAACCACAGTCATCTCACTATACATCTCGCCGTCAGGTGAAACCCCCACACCACAGGAGCTGAGCGACTTGCTGCTTTGGGCCCCTCCACCAGCTCTCATTATGGGAGAGTGTTTAATGCTAAACACCCCTTCTGGGGAAATGACCAGACTGGCGCTAGAGGGTGTGAAATTCACCAGTTTATTTCGGACCACAGCTCAGTACTTTTTAACACCGGGGCCTCCACCCGCTACAACCCGATCTTAGTAGGATCGGATAGTTGCATTGACTTAACGTGCTGCTTCCAACGACTAAGCTCACTATTTGACTGGCCAGTTTCAGACGTTCCCGGACTGAGCGACCACTATCCAATCACAATTAGGCTCAGCACGGACGCTGTCCACCACACAAAGCTATTCATACAATCATGGAACTTGAAAAGAGCGGACCGGGTTAAATTCAAGAAGCAGGTGTACCTCAGCCTAGCAACCTCAGATACCAGTAAGATCGAGATAATCCTAAGGGCCATCAGCTCAGCACCACGAGACTCAGTCCCCAGAAGTAACAAACCTAGGAAAAAGGAGTCTACGCCATGGTAGACCCAGGACTGTCCAAAGACAATCGCCGGACGGCGCCGTGCCAACAAATAGTTTATTTTTTAAAAAATTCGTGTGTGAAGCACACCTATCAGCAAACAGACAATTTCACAAACACCGTCGGAACGCAATTCGAACAGCACCCTCTTGGCAGTCTTTTGCCTCGCTATAACTATGGCTGTCCTCTAGGAACGTATGCTGTGCTGCTCCAAACCTAAAATTACTGGTAGGCTGCGCCGTTTCACAGTTATGCGCTACGTGACAGTCTACCGGCTTCGCTATCGGTCAGCGTCCGAGCCATAGGGATTTGCGCGAGTGGTCGTCACGCGACCATTTTCCATTTTCCATGCAGTGATAAACATAAACACCTTGCGTTGCCAGGCTTCGCTGTTCTCGCCTTGCACTATTCGGTCGACCAAACAACATGGGCAGTTCAACGAGCAGGCTACCACCGGACTTCCATCGACAAGCAACAATTGATAGATGCGGATTTCTGACACCGGCAACATAGAGTGAGCTGGAAAGTCTGGAAGACGTTTCGTTGCAAAGATGTAGCGAAAGAAGATTGGAGCGAAAGCAGATGACAATGAAGCATACTCTGACCCCAAAATAATAATAGCATGTCCAACATGTATGCCTTTTAGAGATACAGTTAGAATTCTTGCTGGGTTGGCTTTATGGGCCAGGATCCAATTGCTAAGCATAACTTGTTCCGTGAATCCTGGCCTCACCACCCGATTTAAGAATTCCAGTTATACAGTAGAAATTTGGCAACACGTGGTCGGGATATTGACACATGCTGTCAATATCCCGACACGGTCACCCTGGTAGCTCGTTATCGACCTCATCGTCCCAGTTGACAACTGGCCCTCCCAGCCGAGGGCTAAATGCGAGCGCGCGAAGCGACTCGAACCTTGCGTTGCCAAGGCAGGGCAGACCAGAGCAGGCCAGCGATCTAACCAACTGAGCTACTGGGGCAGCAAAGAAATTAGCTCTTAGGAAAATATTGCGCACTGGGAGAGCATGTTATTCTCAGTTCAACGCTTTAAAGGGTGTATTTTGTGATCCGCGTCGGCACCAAGGCGAGGTTATAACGTAGACTCTGATAACGTAAACCAAATCGTGCAAACCCAGGACAACTTGCTACTTGTGTGCCGAGTTTAGTGTGCCAGCAATGCCTTGATATGGTCGTCCGGTTAGCCACGCACCTCCTTGGCCTCTTGCCAGCCCATCCTTGGCAGGGTCACATGATAAGCGCCGGGGTATATCATGGCGCCGGCATAATAACCAAAGCATTCTTCCTGTGATCTGTTCGATTTCATGGTAATGATGTTGAGAAAGCTGCATTGCTCTATATTTAGTGGCTGCGAATTTGTAGCCTATGAACAGTGACGTGGCTTGCTGGAGACGGGTCAACCCATATCGAGCGATTCAACTTGAAAATATTTCGCCAGCTTAGGAAAAGCTCCGTCTCCTGCCTCCCACCTTCAATAACATCCGAAGAGGGTTCAGAGTAAGCAAACACATTATATCACCTGGGATGCCAAGTGTCATATTATTCCTCTGCGTCATTTCCCACTGCCTTCGAACCACTTCATTTACGCATTGAGAAACCATGTGACGAGCTTTCAATGACACTGTAATCTGTGAATAATGTATACATAGCACCGACTCCCTTCAATGGCCGGAGTTTCCACCAGCTGCCTGAACAAGCAGGGCGTCGGTAGCTCAGTGGTTAAGATGAGTGTCTGGCAAGCCAGAGGTACGGGGTTCGATTCCCCGCGATGCCCGCCCTTCCTGCCAGGGTGAGAGGCAGGCGACGCCATATGGCCTCGCTGCTGAGTGCGTCGTAAAGCCCACAATCCAATCTAATCTAATCCAATCCAGCTGCCTGAACAACAGCTTCTAGGCGAGCCCACATGGGCGAAGCCAGTCGGGCGAAGCCAGTCGGGCGAAGTACGACGTCCATTGGTGCAGACCAGCGCTGCCGCGGCATATCCCACTGGTGGTCTGGGCTGAGACGCCGAGAGTCGAAGCGAAGCTCGTCCTCGAGCTCTTGGACCATTAGCGCCCACACGTCTTCAATGGGGTTCAGGTCTGGGCTCTTGAGCGGGTGTGAATGCGTTCGAATCTGAAATAGTTTCGATCACAAAATGATTCGGCACACCACGGGTCAAGTGCAGCAACATAATCAGGTTTTTCTAAGGTGTGGGCCGATACAATTTTAATAAAAAGAAAATATTGGGCGGACAAACCGCGCCGAAAATTTGGGATTTTCGTCGATGAAATGTCAATTTTGTTCGTGTGATCTTGTGTATATTTGGCTGCTAAGGCTGGGGAACGGACGGACACCCCATATGGCTGCGCATCTGTTCAATTGACAATACAGGCAAAGGGATGTTGACGAATTCACAGGCTACAACAATTTGTTCCAGTGGTACCTGCCATATGCGGTATTACCATCCACGTATGATAATTGTTTGAGTCTTACTCTACGTTTCTGATAGCAAATGTTAATGCGCACATCGATGGACTTCTGAAATGAACGCAAACTGGTGGGAGGGCAACAATATAGGCCCCCAATAACTTCTGATTTTGGAGTAAACGAAATGAAACTTGATAGGTTTGCAGGTAAGCCTTTCCACTGCATCTGCACTCATCAACTTTGGGTTAGTGAGGAACATTTCCTTAGGATCGCCCGAAGTCACATTTCGAAACGTCGTCCACTGGAATCATTTTTTTAGAGTAGATCGTGGTTTCAAACACATGCAGGTTTCAAAGAAATTATCAATTATTTTTCTGAACATGTATGGCTTTGCAAAACCGCTTTTGTGGGATGGCTCAAAGCTGTTGAGAGAAAAGTGAAAAGTGAACAATGGATCGTGAAGGAAAGTGAACAATGGTTCGTTAAATCAGAACATATCGACCTAGAGTCCCCCTCTCCTCCTCAAAATTTGTGGCTACGCCAATGATTGCTGCAACATCGGTAGCCTCACTGAATCTTCCGAGGTTACTACAACCATAGGCATCACACTGATTTTGGATAGGTCGACGAGAGGAATGCTACGTTGATGTGTCCGTGCAATGCCAAAAGCCAAGCGTCCAAAATTATTTGTAGATGGAGAAAGAAAACCAGGATACTCAGTCTGATGCGCGAAGTATCGCGGAAAAACTTCAGTAATGGGTTGGTGGGTTAACTTGGCCTCACTAGTTCGCGCTTTAAAAACGCTGTTGGCACCGTCTTTCATTTGGCGTGACGCATGTGTGATTAAATGTAATGATGCACGTTCATTTCACTCCATATGCATTCTTGTCATGATTTATGCTTAGTTCCACCAAGCACGCAAGATCAGCATGCACAAAAATTTGAAACACTTTCACGTCAGGAAGACACTATAATCGCCACATTAAAACATCGCGTGATTGGATCAGCACACGTAGTGCAGAAACTTACCACATCACGGTGGCTTTCGAACCACTCCCGCGTCAACCGAGCTGCGTGCGCCGATGGTGTGTCCTGGAGGGGTCTGTGTGGTCGCTGCTCATCCTGCAAAAGCTGCTCGAGGGATGGTAGCAACACAGGGTTAAAATAATGGTTTTTCGTTAGGTAACCATTATTTTAACCCTGTGCGAGATGTCGAAACGAGCACAGCAGGATGCCGAAATTTGCCATGGAATTAGTGCCATTTAAAATGCTTTTGATGTCTTTCAGACTCACGTTTGAGCCAATGGTGCAGGTACTTATGACTGCACCTTTATTATTTCTTCTGAAATTCGTAATTTATGAGGAGCTATATTCGGTATAGGGAGAATAATCCTATCCTAAAAGCTTGCAGTGTTTGCCATATCACATTATAGATAATCCCTTTACCTGAAATTGCATTAGAAATATTCTTGTGTTACCATTCCTTGTCAAGAGCATTGACATGATACTTGTGAGATACAGTTAGAAAGGAGACATTAAGACTTCATAAGCCCCCATCAAGGAGCAGGATGTCGACACTTTTTTTAAGAAGGATGTTGATTGAGTGTTCAATAAGTGGTATATTCCACCCTATTTCCCGAATAATTTAACACTGCAGCAACACCTGAGACGAACTGCACACATATCGGCGTGAATGAGGTCCACGGAACTCGAAGTGTAATATGATATCCATACTACATGTAAGTAGCTGTGCGGAACGGCACGTAGTATGAAAGCTCTCAACCCTCGTTAGTGATACGCATATGCGTCCACAGTTTGTATTCGCACGCACGCACGCACGCATGCACGCACGCACGCACGCACGCACGCACGCACGCACGCACGCACGCACGCACGCACGCACGCACGCACGCACGCACGCACACACACACACACTATTTAACTTCCATTAAATCGTATCTAGCCCCAGCAATGATGATGCTGATGATGTTGTTCGTATTTTACACATATATTGAATATTGTACCCATCGGTATTGGGTGGTCATATTGTACCCAGACAGGTCAGAGAGATGGATGGACAGGCAGATATGGTCAAGGAGATGGATAGACAGAAAAACGTATTGACAGATAGACAGGTGGTCAGAGAGATGGATGGTCAAAGATGGACAGGGAGAGGGACACAGACAGAGCCTACAATGTTCACGGTGCTCGAAACTTACTCATTCCTTTCTGAACCGCAATCGGTACGGGGATCCCGCTATCAATGTTCACTACATGGGTTGCCAGGACAACCACCACCCTCCCACACCCCCATTTTTAATCAGTGGTAGCTTTTGGTGGAATATTGGAAACGCCACACTCCACAGCAGCAACATATCAACTAGGTCCATGTCACTTCTGCCCAGCACCACCATATCACACCCCTCAATCACCAGAACATACGCATAGCCCTGCACCCTGAAGCAGGGCTTGCTGGTGCTGGGTGCCTCGTCTTCATCACCGATCACTTATGTGATGGTGTCTCCCAGACACTCGCAGAATACTTCGATCTTCTCGCCGTCTGCAAGGACAAGGAGTGGTTTGGAGAGTCGGATATGAATGGATGTAGAGGATGTGAATAGAGATTTGGGAGACCTCCAGCATTTTTCACACACGCCTCGCAACTGCATTCGGTGGATAAAAATTGAATCACATTTAACCTGTGTGACAAGTTCATTTACACACGTTCCAGGTTTTTATACCAGAACCGAATCTTCAGAGGTTTTGTATTAAAAATCACTTCTCATGGTTGGGGCTTCTCAGGGGATAACTCCCCTTGTCACATGTTACCCACTAGGACATCGTTGGAGTTCCTGTATAACATCATGATCGTGCTAGCATTTGAAAGACACTGCTACGAGCGGAGATAACATTAAACATAATGACGAGCATCACCCCAACCATCACCCACCCATTGTGTATTCCCTGCATGATTCGCCTACGTCCATCCGCATCAGCAGTGGTAAGACCTCAATACAGAGAAACAATACGAATACAAATTTCACTATACTTAGGAGCAAATTATCTCAGGAAGCGGGAAGGCCACGAAGTTAAATCATTGGAAGGTACACGACAGCTAATACAAAATTCGGGGGAGCATATCGGAGGCGTCTGGATGGAAACTACATTAGCATCCTAATACATTTCTTACAATCTGGTATCGACAATGGTTCAAAATCGTATTTGTTCAAAGCGTGTTTTCTCTACATTCTACATGCAATCCAGCACACCTACATCTTCATGTTCGGAATCCAGCGCACTACAAAATAATAATTATTTAATTCATCCTTCCTTTTTTGTTTTGGGGAAGGACACCATGCCACCCTTTAAATGCTTTAGGGGGTCATGGCCAGAATGCCCCCTCCCTGGGACTGCCAGTGCTTAGTGTTTGTAATCCAGCACACTTGCATCTTCATGATCGGAATCCAGAAAACTACAAAATAATTCATTTTGGTTCTTGCTTCCTTTTTTGTTTGGGGGAAGTAAAGGACACCATGCCACCCTTTAAGTGATTCAGGGGGCCATAGCCAGAATGTTCCCTCCCTGGGTCTGCCAGTGCTTGGTGTTTGTAATTCAGTACACTACAAAACAATTTATTTTGAAGTTGCTCTTTGCAGGTGGTTAGAGGATTTCCATCAAAAGAAAATGTTTCAATATGGATAGCTTGTTCATTTCTGCATTCTTCAAACACCACTCAATGACTGGTTCGGCCATATAGGGGAATATGTAGAGCCATTCGTTGCATGACGCTCTAAGTGTTTGAATACCCCCCCCCCACTTCCCAATTCCTCTTGAGGAAATCCTGGCGATGTCCAAGGGGCAGACTGTGGACCTCATAGCCAAATTTAAGAAAACGTTAACTCCGATTAATTAAATGCACACTCCTGTCTCTAGTGCCCGTCTCATCTTGTCGAACCAGCATTCCACCACCACCGATTCTGCACATACAAGCAATGACAATGACGCTGTAAGCTATAAAGCTCAATTTTTAATCTGATGAGGACAAATAAATATCACTTTTGATATCAAACCAACACTGCATGCACTTTTAGAGTAAGTACTCACAATTAGAAGCCACAATCACCTTAATACTAACCAAAATAGGCCCCACCGCGACCCGCACGACACCCTGCAGCAGGCTGCCCCCAAAATGGCTGACGAAACGAATCAATGACGCTACTTACCGCACTCGCTAAATGTTTCGGAAGACCCTGTTTGACGTATCCGCGGCTACTTCCCAAACGCGTTCGCGGCAAGAAAGCGCTTGGAAGTAGCCGTGCGCATTGTGGAACACTGTAGAAGCACGTTTGGAATTCAAAAAGTGCTTTGGAATTATTTTAAAGGCAAGCAAAACCCGGTTATAAATTTGGTATGCTTGATTTGATCCCATCATGCGTGCTTCAGTAGTCGGGTCAAACACTACATGGGGGTTCAGCGACTTTGGTGAACTGTGAATTGCTACGGTAGCCATGCCTGAGCTGCTTTTTTAATTTCCGTGGATTATCTTAGCCGTTCCCACAGTGCAATGTACTTTTAGCTCATTATGTTAGTCCCTGTAAGTGTGTTGCATAATTCCACAAATGTAAACATTTTTAACAGTGTAATGCTCTTCACCGGATGGGTTGATTTAATTGTGGTCTGAAAAATTACGGGAAATCTTTTTCTTGCGAATAACCCGTGAAAAATAAGCAAACACAGCATCTCAGCAAATGTTCCATGCCTTGCTATGGAAGATGCTTTCGAGTAATTTCGTTCTTTTACCTCATCTAGGACATGGCAGTAGCTGGTCGCTGTGTGACGGCCCTCCACGCGATGAAGTGCACCATTGCCGCGGCCGTCCATCCATGCCCAGATATGGACAGTGATGTGCCCCGAACCTCATCTTGCGATGGTGTACGGCGCATTATGTTGCATCTCTGGAGTTCTGGGCATGGTGGACATGAACAGAACCATAATACCATGAGGCAGTGCTTGCTATATATTAACCGTAATTCTATGTTGTGATTCATGCTTCATTTCCATGTGAGAAAGGAATTCTTTGACCCTCATCACAACTCTACAAGTATGAACCAATTTGGTTCACAAAAACTACATGTCATCTAGCCTAGCGCGAAGTACATTTGCAACAAATTACGGTGGGTGCCTGGGGAGACGGCCAAAACATAACACGATTGAAGTACTTCATGCTCCACAGCTGTGACCACAAGTTGTATCCGATTTTCCTGTCATTGATCTCATTCGACGGACCATGAAGGAGGCTTTACAATCCAAGTAATTATTCATGCTAGCAAAACATATGTATATTCTGGCGTGACAAAGATGGTGACACTATTTTCAAAATGTCTGTATTTAGCCTTTGTGTACGTTCTCAGATGGCAATACCTTCTATATAGTGTTCGAAGACGTTATGTGTATTAGTGTATGATAATCTTTCTGGGAACTGGCTTGGCAAAAATTGACTTCGTCAACCAAGTCCCATGTTAAAAAAAAAACTACTTCAGCTGCCACAGACAACTATATAACCAATAATTTTGTTCTGAGAGAGGAAACTTGAGACTGTATGTCCCCTATCCTCAGACTTTTGGATCACCCACTACAATACCATACATATAAGGAAAGTGACAGTCCAGAAATGCCGACGTAATATCTACACCTGTTTGCAACAACGATGTAACATTAGCTATATTATGAAATGTCCGCTGCTATTTGATTCCACTTTGGCTTTGACACAGCCTACCGTCCGGTCTCTACAAAGGTGTCGCAGGCACCTTGGCGCCAGCCAATCGGTCATCCTCATTTCACCTTGAAGGCATTAACCCAGTCCAGTCAAATCCTCACTCACCGTCTCGGGGGGGGAGGGGGAGGCCCCTTTATGCCCCCTCTAATTACCAAACTAAGCGATGCACGGAAACGAAAGTGGTGTCATCGGAAAGCGTTCGACGAGTGGGGTCCGAAACCGTCCCCAAATTGTATTCCCCAGAAGTGATGTCACTAATGGTCTATGTAATGACGACTGATATGCTTCTGACTCAGGGGGCTCATTTTGTGGTGATTTATACACAAATTCATTTGGAATCATAACAGAAGACCAAAATCGACCCATGGCCCCAACATTTTTGCCAACCAAAAATCAGCATTTTATGTTGTTCAAAATTTAAAAATTTTGAGTTTTCAATTTTGTTCAATTTATCGTTTTCTATCTGGTAAAATTGAACGCAAAACGTTGTTTTAGTCACCTTTACCTCATACAAGATGCTTACCTTAGCCAGATTCTTCGATTTTAGCTATAATCGGCAAATATACAAAGCTAATACGCCACCAAAGACAACAAGAATTCCTCTGTTGCATTTCATTGCATCCCTAAAGATAAGCAAACCATGGAGGTTTTACCCAATTATCGTTAGCCGATAAGGCGTGACGACTGGTTGAACGTTTTTGTAGGTGACCTTACTTCACCTTTAATAATTTGTTGACCGTAGAAGAGATGACTTCAAAACTTTCACACAAAATGGAATATTGACGTGGAAAAAGGTATGCCAAATCTCGGCGCCCTGCTGCGCGCGTTTTTTTTTAAATCTTGCTATCTGCGGAAAACCACAGGAGGGTGTAAGAAGAACCATGTCATACAATTTAAAATGCCATGAGGTGACCACAGCCGTAATCTTTCCATTTTCGTGGGTACCAATCAATGCATACATGCATACATCTTATTGCTTTATATATACATAAACGGATATATGTATGCCTATGTTGTCATGGGTGGAGCTACCCATCGAAATAGGAGGGTTTAAGCCCCACTCTAAATTTGCTGAGCTTTGACATGGAGCCTATAGGCATTAAGGTGTACCATTTTTGTGACTTTATCGAGTTAGGCAACACCAATCAAGGGCATGGCGCCTTTGCATGAAAACATTCAAAATCCAAAGTTTAGATTTTTATATTAATATTTGGTAGATTGCACCAATGTTTTGCTTTAAAATAGTTCGCCGCATTTAACACATAAGGTTTGCACTATTAGTGGTCGTGAGCTCTCGGAGTCTGGATTAAGGTCACATTAACACATTATAATCCTCCAGAAGTGGTGTCTTCTGAGTTTAAGTGGGGGTGGTAGCGTCGGACACCGGTTAGGGGAGGGGTTGATACTCCTTCGCTCCCAAATCTCAGCAACCTCAGCCTTCTTTCATATATTCTGTTCTAGCAGCCATATACAAAACGGTGTAACTAATATTGTGTTTGAAGAACTTATCTGCGGCAACTTGAATAATTTTTCCAACTGCAGAGATATGTAGGCAAACAATGCACGTGATTATTGAACCAAATTTCACGTGCGCTCCTAGGTATTGGGCTCTACCCTGGGATTGGGCAAGACGAGATCTTTGGCCAAACGCCGGTTCATTACAATCTACGTAAAGGGCCTTGATTCTGACGCTGTGCTTTGCCATGGAATGTGCAGAAGGTGAAGGCACCAGGAAAAAGAGGGGGGGGGGGCCTTAGGGCAGATGTAGAAGCCCAGTAGTTTCCCCAGGTAACTTCTTCAAACACAATATTAATGTTACACCGTTTTGTCTATCGCAGCTTGAACAGAATATCTAAAAGAAGGCTGAGGTTGCTGATTGGGAGGCGAAGGAGTATCAACCCCTCCCCCTAGCCCGTGTCCGACACTCCCACCCCCACTTAAACTCGGAAGACACCGCTTCTGAAGGATTATAATTTGTTAATGTGACCGAAATCCAGCCTCCGAGAGCGCACGACCTCCAAGAGCGCAAACCCTATGTTTTAAATGTGGCCACATATTTTAACACAAAACCTGGGTGCAATCGAACAAATAATAATATAAAAATCTAAACTTTGGATTTTAAATGTTATCATGCAGAGGCATCATGCCCTTGATTGGTGTTGCCTAACTCGAAAAAGTCACAAAATGATACACCTTAACCCGCGCCCTGGAGGGCCTCGGAAAATTACGCGGGGGGCGGATGCCGCCCCCCTAAGATCTCGGCTCCTACTAAGGCTAGAGCAACGAAATTCGCAGGGTGGATGGGCACGATAGTGAACTCTATTCTGTGCAAATTGCCTGGCCTTAGGTCAATATCTTCGAGGTCAAATGAGGTCAAAATAGCAATATTTTCTGGTTTTGCATGGATTGGCTTGTCAATGTTATGCATCGGTGCGATTGTGTTTAAATGCTCCAAAATTGGCATTAATGATGTTTTGGACATTACTAATGATGCAATACAGATGACAGATCCGCAATTTGACCTCAGGTCTTCTATATAGGAGCACTTTATTGGGTCATTACCTGCTCAGTTACCGGAGCCGGGCTGCCACCCGACTGAACCTTTGTGAGGTTCGGCACAGTCGGCTTCGCAAAGAAAGGAGTGAAACACATTAATAAAATATGGAAACGCTTAGGCACACAATCACAAACAGTAGATTTCTGGATGTGTAGGGAGAAACATGTAAGGTGACATCAATCGCATGACAGTCATTTGCATTTTTGACAACATTTCAGTTGACTAAGTTTGGTTCTATTAGCCTGTCATGAACTTGATCTGACTTCACCTCGGCGACCTAAAATGACTTAAATTACATAGCATACAAAATGCATCAAACAAGTCGCTAGTGTTGTCAATAACAGCTTCATTTTGCAAATATATGGGAAGCGCATCAGCGCCGATTTTTTGTGGTCTGGCGGTGCGAATTGGTTTTACTTTAACGGCCTCTAACTTCAAAAGTTCTCCGCTGATTTTCATTTTTCGTACTTCAGCAATGCGCCGATCATTCTCAAGTAGGTACGCAAAACATGGGGTATATCGACATGTACAATATGGAGTTATGTACGAAAAATCGGAGGGGTGGCCCTGGAGGGGATTTCGCCATCCCCTCCAGGGCGTATGTTAACCTGTCATAAACTTGACCTGACTTGACCTCGGTGACCTGACATGACTTTGAAACAATATAGCATAACAATGTACACCAAACAAGTCGCTAGTTTTGCCAAGAACACTTCATTTTTGACAATGTACGGGAAGCGCATCAGCGCCGATATTTGTGGTCTGACGCTGAGAACATTTTTTTACTTTAGCGATCCCTAACTCGAAAAATGTTCGGTCGATTTTCATTTGTCTTCCTTTAAACAACACGTCGGTCACTTATAGGCAGGTACACAAAGAATGGCGTATATCGGCCAGTAAAATCTGGAGTTATCTACGAAAAACCGGAGGAGTTACCGGATTTCGCCCCCCCCCCCTCCCTCCAGGGCGCATGTTAACACGCGCCCTGGAGGGCCTCTGAAAATTACTCGCACTGGAGGGGGTGGCGGATTCCGCCCCCCCCTAAGATCTCGGCTCCCATTAAGGCTGGAGCAACGAAATTCGCAGGGTGGATGGGCACGATAGTACACTCTATTGTGTGCAAATTTCGTGACCTTAGGTCAATATCTTCAAGGCCAAATGGGGTCAAAATAGCAAAATTTTCTGGTTTTGCGTGGCTTGGCTTGTCATTGGTATGGATCGCTGTGATTGTGTTTAAATGTTCAAAAATTGGGATTAATGATGTTTTGGACATTACTAATGATGTAATGCATGTGCCAGATCCGCCATTTGACCTCAGGTCACCCATATAGAAGCACTTTATCAGGTCATTACCTGCTCCAGTTGCCGGAACCGGGCTGTCCACCTGACTGCTCCGTTGGGCCGCTCGGCACAATCGGTTTCGCAAAGAAAGGAGTGAAATACATGAAAAAAGTATAGAAACACTTAAGCACACAATGACAAACAGTAGGATGTGTAGGGAGTAACATGCAAAGTGACGTCAATGGCATGACAGTCATTTCCATTTATGACAACATTCCAGTTGACCATGCTTGATTTCATTAGCCTGTCATGATGACCTCGCTGACCTAACATGAGTTTTAAATGATATAGCATAACAACATGCATCAAACAAGCCGCTTGTGTTGTCAAGAACACTTCCCTTTTGGCAATATACGGGAAGCGCATCAGCGCAGATTTTGTGGTCTGCCGCTGCGATTAAAAAAAAACATTTTAACGGCCCATAACTTAAAACTTTTTCGGCCGATTTTAATTTGTCCTGATTTAAGCAATGCGCCGGTCATTTCTAAGCAGGTACGGAAAAAATGGCGCATATCGGCCAGTACAATGTGGAGCTGTGTACGAAAAATCGGAAGGGTGGGCGGATTTCGCCATCCACCCCCACCAGGGCGTGTGTTAACCTGCCATAAACTTGACCTGACTTGACCTCGGTGACCTGACATGACTTTGGAACAATGTAGCATAACAATATACATCAAACAAGTCGCTAGTGTTGCCAAGAACACTTCCTTTTTGCCGATATGTGGGAAGCGCATCTGCGCCGATATTTGTGGTCTGGCGTTGAGGATTTTTTTTTTTAGTTTACCGACACCTAACTCGATATATTTTCGGTAGATTTTCGTTTTTCTTACTTTAAACGGTGTGCCGTTCATTTCTAAGCAGATACACAAACAATGACGTATATCGGCCGGTACAATCTGGAGTTATTTACGAAAAACAGGAGGGGTGGGCGGATTTCGCCCCCCCCCCCTCCAGGGCGCGTGTTAATGGGCATGGAGTGGTATGAATTGTTTCAAAATGGCTTTCGGTCAACCGACCACATCCAGTATTTTGTCAGCATCTCAACCCATGTATAGAACGCAATTGTTGAAGCTGAAAAGAAGAGAAAACTCCACAGGCTTCCCTGGAACACTGGTAACAAACGTAATCCTACAAAGACAGCATCATCACACGTCACGTTTCGTTGCAAGGGTTCAAACTGAACAAAGTACGATAATTATAGCATTACAATCCTGAGCATGTGCTAACTACGAAGAACCTAAAATGTTATTAAGCATATTGCATATATTTAAAGGTCATGCGCGATAATACTTGCTAAATGATACAGGCTAAAATTAAATACTCACATTAACAATTGCGGCATCTTCCTCTGGAGTGGTTGTCCGCTGGCGGCAAGGCCGGCTCCTTGCTTTCATACCCAACTCGCCCTTCCGCATGATAGCGGTTCCACCACTTCGCCACCGTCTCTGCGCTCCTCCCAAATCTTTTGGCACATTCACCGTTACTGAGCCCTAATTCTTTGACATTGACTAGCTGTCCGTTTTCAAAATCAGTTAAGTGGTAGCTCATATCTTCACGATCCAATGGTGTTGGTGCAACTGAGGCACAAAGGCAGGAACAGTACTGACCTGCCTGGGCTCTAAAAAGCTGGATAAATATTAACGTTCTCACCGCAGAGGCGAATGCCTATTCATGGATATCGAATTAGTAACTGTCAAGTAACTGTTAAGTAACTGTTAAGCGGTGTGCACGATGCGGGAAAAAAAGAAAAACGGACGACCCGGTTACATTTCGTGATGAAGCAATATAAACTAAAAATGTGTTATGGTAAACTAATTAGATGGAATCCGTTTGAAGAAATATTTAATTTGCGTATAAAGAGTCTGAATATGTCGCGTGCAATATAGCGTACAGTATATACAATAAATAATGTCATAGCATACAACATATGCCGCATGCTCAACAACGTGTGAATATCAATGAAACAGATGTAGTGCAAGCAAGTAGTTAATCGATTCATCAATGAATCTGAATTAAGCCAGCAAGTGCCGCCCTGGGCTCCTCCGCCCCGGTAGCTCGGTTGGCTTGGGCACTGGCCTGAGCTGGTCTCCTCTGTCATAGAAAGACGGGGTCCGAGCCGCTCCACGCTCTTGCTTTTAGCCACTGGCTATGAGGGTCAATTGGCAACCGGCACGATAATGTCGAGAGCGAGCTTCCTGGGTGACCGTGTATTAGGGGCACGTGAAGCGTTTTGCTAAATATCTACTGTAGAACTGCAATTAATGGATCGGGTGATTCGGCCAGGGCTCAAGCAGCAAGGTCTGTTTAGCAATTGGATCCTAGTTTATAAAGCCACCCCAGCAAGAATTGGAACTAAATTTCTAAGAAGTGTAAAAGTTAGAAATTATGTTATTATTGAAGGGCAGGAGAATCCTCCGTTGACATCATAAAGTTCCCTTCTCCTTTCGCTACATCCTTTCCAACCAAGCTCATTCCAATCCTTCCAGCTCATTCTGTGCTGCCAAAGTCCGAAATCCACCGCGATCAAGTGCCGCTTGTCCACAGTGGTCGAGTGGTAGACCGCTCGCTGAACCGCCAAAGTTGTTTGGTCGACTGAAGAACGCAAGGAGGAACAGCGTAGACCCTTGTTTCTCATTGCATGGCTGCAGGGAAATGACCACCTGACGACCGCACAAGCGAATACCTACGGCTGACCAGTGGTGAAACTTGCGGACTATCACACAACACATACCTGTGAAGCGGCGCAGTTTACCAGCAATTATTGGTGTGGAGCAGCACAGCCTACGTTCCTATGGGCCAGCCATAGTTAAGAATACCCCTATACATTTAATCAAAGGAAAGTGTACAAACCAGGACTTCCAGAAATGTATCCAGCAACGGAAGGACCGCCAGCAACGGAATAACCGCCAGCAACGGAAGGACCGCCAGGCTAAGTGTGTGCAGTCACAATGGTCCTACTTTGAAGGAGACTAGAGTCGGAGACCAAAAGACATGCTACTTGTTTTCTCGCGGCCTAAGCTCGGATACTTTTTTAACAAACCTCGCATACTTCAGCGTGCATACGTCCATACCTTTGCTAGTATATGGGTAAATATTTGTAGTGATGCATATGCGTATGCACAAATATACGCATGGAGCATGAGCGCATATAATTCACTGTAGGTGTCGGGGCTCAAAAATATTGCCGTCCTGGCGATAGCGTCAGCGACCAGGTGCAGACTCACCAGGGCGCAGTGACAACCAAAACCATAATTTTGCTTTCATATGTCAGTCAACATTTGAACCGTAAATGACAAAATTAGTCGATGAATCGGACATTTTCATTTAGCAGTAATTATTTTTCCAGATGAAATGTATACCAGGACCGTATGCCATATATATCTCGTCCCTCTCACCTACCATGTTTATACTAGAACCTCCCGTCGGCACAGGACGGCGCTTTTCTGACAACCACAATGCTAAACCAACGGCATACCGTGGTCACCCAAGCGCCGTCGGAATGCCGACCAGGCGACCAATTTGGTCGTCGCCTAGGAATCTAGTTGTAAACGAGGAATTGGAAATCAGGAAACTCTTGGTGGCTTGTTAAGTCGTCGTTCGAAAATGTGTTGCTTACGGTACTTGCACCTAGTCATGATGGTCAATTAATGTCGTGTTTTCATCAATTGATTGCTTGACTGTCTTGATTCATATTGCCATTGCCGAGGTAGGTACCTAGTTAGATGTCAAGGCGTAGACTCCATGACAAAAATTCCAGATACAGGGGCCAGTTTGCTCCTGCAGATCAGGATGATACAGATCAGGATGATACAGTACCGGATCAGGATGATACTGAAAAGTATGCTGATGTTCCTACCTAGGTATCACAGCACCTACTTTCCTAGGTAAAATGATATGATCATTGCTTGCAGTGTCCAGAGTGTAAGCATTGATAAGCTTCTTTCTTACTTCGGATATGGCATTTTAAGACAAATATAGAACGTGTTTCATAATGGGATTAAGATGCTGTAGGATGTTGCCTACCTACCATTTACCTATTATTAGCACAAGTGCATACATACTTTTCAGTTGGTAAGTAAGATATTACCAACATATTGATATTTAACTGGGGCAATATATACTGAATAACAATGTAATATGTCAAAATCACAATCTAGCATATGTGATATTATGCTCTATCCCATGTATTATTTCAGGCATTTCCTTATAACCTGGTCTTTTTCTTTCTTGAAAGAAATATATCGGAGTCCTGAGGATCTCAAAATATTGGGTATTATCGTACTTTAAGGTATGCATGAGGCAAGTTTTGCACACATTTTACCTCCATGAAGGAAACAATAGGGTAAGGACTGATTAGGTTAAGCTATTCATCTAAGTTAGAAACATTTTCCATTTTTTAACCTTTTTGAACAAAAAATTATCCTAAAATACAGACTGAGCTAGTCTATGTAGGCTATGTAAGGTTTATAAAATGTTTTATAAAAATTAACAATGTTCTTTTTGCAATTGACGTATTTTCTCAAGTGAAAAGCTAGGCTGGGTCAATTTATGTTATGTTGCTTTTTTTCTTTTGGACTTTTTTTGTTTTGCTATATTACCAAACTCCAAGCCCATTTGTTGGTGTCATTTTGCCTGCTAACTGAAAAGTAAGCATATGCACAGGAAATGAGTTGTTACATCATGTTGACCACACTCAAAGAGATTGCATTGGACAATCAAATTTCAAGGAACCAAAAATTACCTGAAGATGAAAACTCACCTAATATTGTTGTATTGAAGTATCATGCCATTTTTAAAGTTAAAAAAGAACACCTAGTGTACAATTTTAGATATTATTGTATTTTAGGTATTCACAGGATAGGCTTCACACACATTTGTTGTTAGGCTTGGTTTCATGTGGTTAGTTTAGATGTTTTATTCATAACAATTTTAATTTTTAGCACAAATGTTGATTTTTCCTTCAAAAGCAGGTTAGGCCAGGTTAGGATAGGTTTGTCATTCGATGAATCTTGAAAAATACGTATGAAATATTTCTATTTTTGCAGACTTCTTCTCTTATGGCAGCTTGTTTAGGCTATGCTATTTCTTTTGGTTTTGAACATTATTTGTATCTTATATTACCAAATTGAAGGCCACATTTTTAGTGTTCTTCTCCTTGCCAACTGAAAAGCAACCATTTGCAGAAGAAATGATGTGTTGAGATGTGTTGTACACAAGTAAAGATGTGTTGAGTTATTCTGGAGGAAAAATGTTTGGTTGACATATAATTTTTGCCAAGTATCCCTGAATATATACCATCATTTAATTTTTTCTGCAACAATTCTAGATATGCCTAGAGTAGTATGTATTCTCAACTCGCTTGAACATTGGCAACAACTTAAAACCGGTAACATTTGGTGAAATACATCTCCCTTGAATATGGTTGTCATGAGCTGTTACAACACATATCTGTACGTGTGCGGAAAGTTTGGTGATGTGTGCCAAATTTCTGGTGAAATTCTTCGGTTTGAAAACGAGGAGAGTTGGACATGGTTGAATTTGTCATTTCATCTTGCATTTGAGAGGAAGATGTTTAACATTCCATTCCAAAATTGTAATTTTGTCTTTTTGTACCATTAACTCCTTTCTGAATTTTCAAGTTAACTTGGGCATGTCAATCAAACAGGAAGAAGATTGCAGACATTTCCAAACATCCCAAATTATTTTCTCGAAAAGGTGCCATATTTTATAATCTCATATATCACAGGTAATTCTCCACGTATTATAATTTTCTGGAAGACAAACTTCAAGAACAGGAACATTTTTGTGTTCAACCCTGGTTGGACAGAGTACATATCAGCAGTCAGCAGGCTGGATTTATGCTTTGCAATCCTAGGTGTGGAGATTATTTTTGGGGGCCTAATTGAATATGGAGAGGATATTTGTATTCCATCTTATGGCATTGGAATCTCGGCTTGCACTTCCCAATAAACCCTGAGCACATCACAGCAGTTCATTGTCAAGAACCACGATTGACCTACAAATGGGAAAATTGATGAAGATTTCCTTAAGAGGATGATGCTCTGGATGCACCAAATCCATGATTAGCCGTTTTTCAACCCCGGCAATCACTGATCTCGTTGCATATGTACCCCCTTTCTCATTACTATCGATCGCATATTTTTCAATGTTCAACTGAGTGTGGTGATGCCAGGGTGCACGATTTGGCTTGTGGGTGCAGTATATTGATATATCGTGGCCAGCCAAAAATCTTAATTCCAATTAGCATTATTCGCGTTGATCTCAGTTAAATCCACTATCACCTATTATTATATTCCATTCATGCATTGCGTTTTGTGTGAACTATTTTCTCCTTCATCAAGGTAAGCAGGATATGGACCTTTACGTCGGTCCTGGCTCCGCACTGCAAGAGCCGAACTAAGAACATGGATTCTGGCGGCTGCTTCAAGGACAGGAATAACAAGAAGTTGACGTACAAGATGGACAACATCCGCAGAGCCAGTGACCTGCGCCCCATTCAGGCTTCGCCGACTGAGAGTGTCGTCGGCGCTGTACTGGCGGCTGCGTCTCGCCTGCATATTAGCGGATTGATTTCCAACACCGTGCTACCAGAGGCCGTCCGCGCCGCTTACCACATCCTGCAGAAACTGCCAAAACCTCAGTGGAAGCCCGGCACCGGTGGTACATCTGTGGCTTATCTACATCTGTTTGGCGCACATTGCGTGCTGATCACCAAAACGTCTCACATCAGTGGATCGTACGTCGGAACGCCCCTGGCGTGGCACGCAGACTGTATCACAGAGAGTGCTGCAAAGAAACCTTTGTTTGAACAATTTAACAACTTTATACTTGCAAGTATTTGGGACGGGGAAGGGGCGATGGAATTTCCCGCTACAAGTCGTCGAAGCACCTTTATAGTTTAACATATCTTACTGTAGACATGTGACAAAGTGGTAGCAACTACTCGTGATGCTTGTGATGACTATTTGAGGCGTCCGCTGCCGCACCTGTGAGGCGACTACTGCGACGGCTATGAGTCGGCTACTGCTACGGCTGTGAAGCGGCCGTTATTACGGATGTGAGGCGGCCACCGCCACGGCTGTAAGGCGGCCACATACCACACCTGAGAGAGGGCCACTGCCATGGCTGGGGGCTGCCACTTCCGCACCTGTGGGGCGGCTGCTGCCTGACTGTGAGGCTGTGAGGTGGCCACTGCCACACCTGTGAGGCGGCCACTGCTCTGGCTGTGAGGCGGCCACTGCTCTGGCTGTGAAGTGACCGTTGCCAGGGCTGTGAGAAAGTCGCTGCCGCAACTGTGAGGCGGCCATTGTCAGGGCTGTGAGGCGACCGCGGCCGCACCCGTGAGGCGGTCACTAATGGCTGTGACGTTGCCGATGCCGCAGCTGTGAGGCCACCACTACCGCGGCTAAAACTGATCGGCAATGGTGTAAAATGTTATCTTAGTTATGACAAATTTTGCATTGTCTATATTTTTATAGGACGCTATTTATAGGTGCACCACCGGAATTCATATAGATCAGGATTCCATCCATATCAGCGTATTTTCATGTTTCTTCCACAAAATATTTCCAGCTGAGAAATGCGCTTAAAATCTTAAAGGAATGGCTAATGCGTGCTAGTGGTGTTACTACATTTCAGGTGTAAAAGTACTGTACCTATGAGCAATTAATATTTTTTGTTGTTTTGTATGTGATGCAAGATGACGGCTGATGGGAATTATAAATATTCATCTGGACTAAAAGTTGTATCTATTCTATGCATGGTGGAAAATTGCGAGCGATTTATGTCCGATTCCCAAAGATCGCTTGGGATTTTCTACCTCTATGTTCCGAACTCCGGATTGTTCATCTTCACTATCTTCGGGGGAATTTTATTAATCCTCCACTGCCTCGTAGCGACTTTGTTCTCCGAGCGACATTCAGGAGTTCCTATGAAAAGGCTGACACTCTTTGGTGAGCCAAAATGTACTCAGGGCGCCAAGCGAAACCTATTTCTGAGGAAACAATCGAAGAAAGGATGGAAGGCCGTCAGATCTGGAAAAAGTCGGTAACCATGAAAAATGATGTTTCCCAAATTTCATATTATCAAATCACGAGGGACAAATTTCACCACCGACCCCCCCCCCCCCCCTCCCTATTGAACCCGTACCTGATTGGCGACCAATTTCCCAAAATTGTATCTCGTCGGTGACCACCGAAAGGCTTTTTTGAGCCCTGGTAAGTGTATCTAACTCAAAATGTGAGCAAGTATCAATGTACACCAAAGCGAAAATACTCAAGCCTGCGTACACGTGCGCGCAAGCACGCGAAATCAAATGAACGCGATCGTAAGCGTGCTTAAGAGCAAACATGCGCAAGTACAAATGTTTAAATGTACTATGTTAAAATGTAGGTAATCGTAAATGTACGCATGGTAGATGCATGAATATACTGATATAGAAAAGCGTACGTATTGCACATGCTGACGGGTAAATGTGCATAGCAAATGTGGGTTATCGCAAGCGAACCTCAATATGACTTCTCCTGTAAAGGGCACAATATGCTGTTGGAGATTGTGGACAATAAACAATAAACAATATCACATACGCATGGAAATGCATGCAAGGAAATGTACGTATTGAAAATGTACGTAAGCGTACATAGACGTATATAGACGTACATAGGCGTATATACGTAGACGACGTATATACGTACATCAGACGTATATACGTACATCAGCACACATGTATGTCAACGTAAATGGACGTGAGCAAGGGCTCGTAAGCAAATCTACATATTGTTCTATGCTGGCCCAAACGTACACTGAAAGAACGATATAACAATGTGTAAATTTTTATCGCGGAAAACCTGCTTCATGACTTAAGCACCAGCGGCTGCATATCTATATGTGCGACTAAAGATATTAAGCTTCTTCCAAGGTATGTTTGATGTTTTTGATGGTGAACTCCACCTGTGAAATTTGTGGTAATATTTTCCCAGCCATTTCAGCAAGAGGAAAAAACTGTAGTCAATTATACTTAAAGCTGTTTCGATGTGATGAATAAGTCTGCAAGAGACTTGGCGGCATAATTTGGAGCACTGTTAATGGAACAGGACGAAACAGACCAACGCAGTCCAACACAGACGAGCTATAACCTAAGTCGAACATGAAACATCATCGGATATCCAATCTACATGAGTGTCCTTTTTCACCAAAATCTCTGGAGGCGGTACATGCGCTCAGAAAACAAAACCGCATGATTCGCACTGGTGCCGGACCACTGACGGAATTTATATTGGTCGCGAATCACAGTAAAGCAATTGTCTCGGTGGGCTGCATACAACGGCAGCGAAAAAGTGCAACACTTTTCCTAGCTTTGCCTGCGAAGCGGGTGTGACGACGGTGAAATACTTCTGGTAATATTCATAATACTGGCGAGAAGTCAACCACATGGCTTCTGGTGGCTATGACGTCCTTGAAGGTTAGTTTAGTTAGCTTGTGAGAATATAATAAAGGCAATTGCATTAAGGCTTATTGTCTTAGTCAGGCAGGTGCACTTGGATAGTGTCCATGACACTGGCTACAATTTTCATTGTCTGCCTGATATTGACAATGTTTTTCCCATGTGCGACTTACCTTTTCCAACTTCGTAGATGTCATTGAAGTATGTTAATTTTGCCCCGTATACACAAAAGTTTTTTTTTCTTTCAAAATATAATTTCTCTCTCACCAAGATGCCACTCTCGCCGTTCGGATATGCGATATTTTACCTTGTTTCACCATGTCTGTTTTAAAGTGAAACAGAGCGAGGAAGGAGCCAGATTGAGAACAGCCATCGACATACATCACTGGCGAGGGCCTACCTGGTTTGCCTCCACAGAAACAGTTGAATGGGCAGCGGCACGCCACCCTCCCACGACCTTCTGCCGTCCATGACGACCACCTACAGGTGTTGCCGGGCCAGGCTTTTGCCGTCTGGATGCTCGACTGGCCGCTGTGGAAGATCGCGAGATGGAGGTGCCGACGGCAGAGAGCCGTGCGTGCCTCACGCCCGTAGGCACCGCACTGCACTGACGCTGGCGGAGCGAGCTGCGCCGGCCGGCGACGCCGCAACGTCCGACCAACGACCAATGTCTGACCTTCCGACTGCCGACCACCGTCCGACCGGACGACCACCGACCGACTGCCCGACCACCGACCGACTGCCCGACCACCGACCGCCCGCCCGACCACCGTCCGACCGGGCGACCACCGACCGACTGCCCGACCACCGACCACCGTCTGACCGGCCGACCACCGACCGACCACCGAACGACCACCGACCGGCCGCCCGACTACCGTCTGACCGGCCGACCACCGACCGACCGGCCGACCACCGTCCGACCGGCCGACCACCGTCTGACTGACCGACCACCGACCGACCACCGACCGACCGACCGGCCGACCACCGTCTGACCGGCCGACCACCGACCGACCACCGACCGACCGTCCGACCGTCCGATCACTGGTGCCGTCCCGGCTGCCGGCCGGCGGCCGGACACACCTGTTGAGGGCACACTGGCGTCGCTGTGCCGAGCCGTATCGAGTCCGACGATCGAGTCGGCACCCGCTGCTCTGTTTATTAAGAGCGGCCGCGGGGCCGCCGCGACCATGCGGCTGTGTTTAGCGGAAAGAGCGGCAGACGCAGTGCAGCGCCGGCTTCGATCTGCGGCTGCTTATCTGTGTCGCCCGCTGTGTGATCGACCGCCGCTGTCGGTCCCGCTGTCGGTCCGACGGCACCAATGGTACCGCTGTCGGTCGGACAGTGCCAGTGGTACCACTGTCGGTCGGACGGTACCATTAGTGTAGCTGTCGGTCTGACAGTACCAGTGGTACCACTGTTGGTTTGTTGGTACTGGTGGTCTTTCTGTCGGCCCCGCTGTTGGTTCCGCTGTCGGTCCCGCTGTCGGTCCGACGGCAGATACCAGTGGTACCGCCGTCGGTACGATGTTACCAGTGATCCCGCTGTCGGTCCCCCTATTGGTCCGACGGCACATACCAGTGGTCCCGCTGTCGGTTGTCCGATAGTACACTCAACATCTATGGAATGTGCCGGCGCACCCTTAACTATGGCTGACCCCTAGGAACGTAGGCTGTACTGCTCCACACCAATAATTACTGGTAAACTGCGCCGCTTCGCAGTTATATGTTGCGTGATAGTTGACAAATTTCACCACTGGTCAGCCGCAGGTATTCGCTTGTGCGGTTGTCACGTGGTCATTTGCCCTGCAGCCATGCAATGAGAATCACGGGTCTACGCTGTTCCCGCCTTACATTCTTCAGTCGGCCAAACAACATTTACGCTGTTTACGACGCAAAATAGGCTCCGGTTGGAGCCGAGATAAACTGGTTCGTACTTACCAGAAAGGTACTAGTTTTACGGTATTATTATAGTAGGAAATAGTATGTAAGAAATTATAGAAAAATGAACGAAGGCAATGATGGCGACGGCGATACAATTATGCTTTGGGTTCCATAGATCACATTTGTGTGGATGGTAGGCGGTTCCCAATTTCTTGGGTGGTTTCCTCCATTCATTAGCTATTTTTTGGCTCCGAGGAGTTGGCAAGAAGTGTGAAATATGGTCGTTGAAGTACGGAGGCCTATAAATATTAGTATAAGTGTTCTTTTGTTCTTGATATGGATCACCTACGCGCGTGTAGGTGCAGTGATGCATATCTGGATGTGAACATCTCTGGTGGAGCAAGGACAATTTTTTTATCACCGCACTGGGGCAATGGACGAGTGAGGACCAAACAGGCCAAGGAACACGGTGTAGTTAGAATATATTGTTCCTTAGTAAACGGAAGAGTGGATCGAAAACTTCAAGGTAAGGGGACAACATTTCTGGCATGTTTGACCAAGTGTATGTGTGTTCTTTTCATTTCAAGGTCAAGTGTCATAAAGTGATTTGGATTAATTAATACGAGCCACAAGGGTCCATCTGAGTTCAATATGTAAAGGGAAGATGCCATGAGATGAATTATCTTATTACACACCATGCATATTGTGTGCAATGCCAGAGGTTATGTAGGATGGTAAAATACCAATATATATATATATATATATATATATATATATATATATATATATATATATATATATATATATATATATAATTGTGTGTGTGTATGTGTGTGCATATGTATGCATACGTATGCGTATACGTACTAATAAATGATAATCATAATAATGAGCCAGTGTTCTCTCCGGTCAGATCCTCACATCCCGTCTCGGGGGGGGGCGATAGGAACGCTCTCTAATATCCAAACTAAGCGTCATACGAAAACGAAAGTGGTGTCATAAGATAGCGCTCGACGAGTAGGGTCCGACACCGCCAAAAAAAAAATCACCAAAAAGTGACATCGCTAGAGGGCCTAGAATTTCACGAGATACATGATGTTTTTGGCTCTGGGGAGTTCATTTTGGTGGATATTTCGAAGAAAAATAAATAAATAAGTATTTGGGAGCAGAAAGGGACAGCGAAGTAGACCAGGACCATACAAATTTTGGCTACCCAATATTTTTTTATTCAAAATTTTGAGTTTTTAAGTCTTCTTCTATTTCCCTTGCTGGTGGTTAGAGCGGACCGAAAAATGTTGTTCGAAGTCAACTTGCGCTAATAAGAAATGCTCACTTTAGCCAGAACCTTCGATTTGAAATATAATAGGCAAACATATATGTAAACTAATAAGTATATAAATTACTGAAAGGAAAACTCATGAGTAATATAAAAACGGGGAACATGACAAATTTATATCGTAAGTTTTGTTGCATCTCTAAAGATAATCAAACGCTGAAAGTTTCATTAAAATATCTGTATCCGTTAAAGCGTGACGACAGATTTAACTTTTTTGGATGTGACCTCACTTGACCTCGACTAACTCGTTGACCCTAGATGACCTGACTTCAAAAGTTGGCACAATATGCCAAATTGATGTGGGAAAATGTATGCAGAATTCGCTACCGTAGTGTCCTGAATCATGAGAGGGGCACTGAGCCGACGGATGGGCCCAGGACCGGACGCGCAGATCCACTGGGTCAGCTTTGACTCACGATAAAGAGTGATGAAGATGCTGAAGAGGGGTTCAGACCTGACAGCGGGCCTCAGGCATATAAAGAGGCACCCGAGCTACGGAAACTGTCTGGGTTGAATCGAAGAGTTCCTGGTGCTACGTAAAGGGCTCCTGAGTCCATGGAGGACTGTTAAAAGGTAATAACGTATACAAGGGATAATTGGGAACTTATGCTGGGTCTGATGTGGCCCTATAGGGGACCGCCCTGAGGGGTAGATATATAACCGAGGATAAATTTCAACGCATCTAAAAACTTATGTTTAAAGGGCCTTTGATACCTGGAAACGTCCACCATAAGGTCTAGCAAGGGTCATGGAGACAAGAGAGGACCCACCCGAGAGCTGTAATGTTCAAACCAACTGGAAAAGGTAGTATCAGGTAGAATGGGCCTCTTACAGCTGAGGAATACATAGGGCGCCTGGGGGTCAAATGATAGGGTCCTCTTTGGGTTTCAAAGGGCCCCTGAGGGATGAAGGTCTCGTGAGAGCCAGGGAGGATATATATATATATATATATATATATATATATATATATATATATATATATATATATATATATATATATATATATATACCGTTCGAGAAAAAAACATGACCGAAATCCGGGAAGTTTCTGAAAAGTGGGAGGGGAGGGGTTGGTTGGTTGGATATTTCAGTTTTAGGGCGCATCGACTAGGTTTGGTCATTTAGCGCCCAGGGAGGGGGGTGTAGGTAGGTAGGGGGCCATCTTCAGATGTTCACCCCCTCCTGTGGACCAAATCCTGGCTAAGCCACTGCCTAGTCCACTGGTAA
Source organism: Imbricaverruca yamaguchii (assembly GCA_034440575.1). Classification (NCBI taxonomy): domain Eukaryota; kingdom Metazoa; phylum Arthropoda; class Thecostraca; family Neoverrucidae; genus Imbricaverruca; species Imbricaverruca yamaguchii. Next base: position 4,290,194 of record JAOTOL010001651.1, on the reverse strand, counting down.
GTTGAGTGGCTTTGTGCTGCATTCTTTCTAGCATAGCTCTCCCTTGATAAGGGAGAGATATGCTGCAAATTTGTCAGTACAGAATATTCTAAGTGGGGTCAAACATAGGATAAGTACAGCTTGTTTTTCCATGACCTTGCTCTTATGCATCACACTCCTATGAATGATTCCTAACATTCAGATTGCACTGTTTCTAGCTGAGGTACCATGTTTTTTTCCCTGAAGGCCATTTGAAAGGTGACCAAATAGCTGAAGAGAGAGAGAGAGAGAGAGAGAGAGAGAGAGAGAGAGAGAGAGAGAGAGAGAGAGAGAGAGAGAGAGAGAGAGAGAGAGAGAGAGAGAGAGAGAGAGAGAGAGAGAGAGAGAGAGAGAGAGAGAGAGAGAGAGAGAGAGAGAGAGAGAGAGAGAGAGAGAGAGAGAGAGAGAGAGAGAGAGAGAGAGAGAGAGAGAGAGAGAGAGAGAGAGAGAGAGAGACAGAGAGAGATATATATATATATATATATATATATATATATATATATATATATATATATATATATATATATATATATATATATATATATATATATATATATATATATATATATATATATATATATATATATATATATATATATATATATATATATATATATATATATATATATATATATATATATATATATATATATATATATATATATATATATATATATATATATATATATATATATATATACATATATATATATATATATATATATATATATATATATATATATATATATATATACATATATATATATATATATATATATATATATATATATATATATATATATATATATACATATATATAGACATATATAGAGATATATATATATATAGAGATAGAGATAGAGATAGAGAGAGAGAGAGAGAGAGAGAGAGAGAGAGAGAGAGAGAGAGAGAGAGAGAGAGAGAGAGAGAGAGAGAGAGAGAGAGAGAGAGAGAGAGAGAGAGAGAGAGAGAGAGAGAGAGAGAGAGAGAGAGAGAGAGAGAGAGAGAGAGAGAGAGAGAGAGAGAGAGAGAGAGAGAGAGAGAGAGAGAGAGAGAGAGAGAAAAAAAAAAAAAAAAAAAAAAAAAAAAAAAAAGAAAAGAAGAAAAGAGAAGAGAGAGAGAGAGAGAGAGAGAGAGAGAGAGAGAGAGAGAGAAAGAGAGAGGAGATTTTAGTTATAAGGAACTCGAGTTGGGTATATGGATGGCTCATTCTGTAGTATGAACACCAGCAGACGGACTTGTGTTTGTTTTCCAGGTACCATGGTAAGGGATGTTGAGGATAGGTTAGGAGTACTGAAAGGTAGTGGTGTGAGTACAATACAAGAGTATAGGGCTTTGCTAGGTAGGTTAGCAGGAAGTGGGAAGAGAGGAGTGGTAACATCCATCCTCCCTATAGTAAATGCTGGTGCAGAAAGGGCCATTGTGCTGAATGGTTCTCGGATTTGTGTGGATTTTTTTTTGGAGGACTGAAATACTTACATTAGAAGGGCTACATTTGAGGAGGACAGGAGTGGAATTGCTCAGCAATACTCGTAGGTATGAGGAGGCTTTCGGTGGAAAACATGGAAACTAGGGAGGCCATGGGGAATGCAGCTGATAAAGACAAGAGTATTGCAAACAAAGAAGGGAATAGGTTATCATGTTTTCATGTCAATGCCCAAAATGTAGGAACAAAATTGGGGTACTGCATGCATATATATTGTGCTAAAAGCTAGATTTGGTATGTATAATTGGTTAGTGAAAGGATTTTGGGAGACAACTTCCTAAAGTTTGAATTGACAGGCTACAACATGCATGCTTATCAAAGGAAGGCAATGGTAGTAGGAGGGTTACTCTTGTTCGCATGTTAGGCAAGTAATGAAATGCCATTCCATAGAGAATAGTGTACATAATGAAAGAGTAGAATATTTGTTGTTAGATATCATTCTGAAGAATAGAACAAAATGTTGGATTTGGGAATTCTATAGACCTCAAGATCAGAATGAAAGCATTGCCAGGTGGATGCAGGGGGAGATAGATAGGAGAATGCAGGAGATAACTGTTTTGTTGGGGGATTTCAACATAGCAGAATTGGGAAACAAAGTTAGATGTCAAAGTGTGAAATATAAGAGCATGAGTCATGACAAAAAATCGTACTTAGCATATGTGCAACCCCCTTGGAATATTCTGTACAAGCATGGAGCCCAGATATATCAGAAAGAGCACAGTGCAAAGCAACTAGACTCACCAGTGGAATATGCAACTTCGAATATGGGGAGGCTTGTGGCATTTTAGAAAGGACTAGATCAGGCCAATTTAAGTGATGCTCTTCAGGTCAGAGTATCACATAGGGGTCATGAATTCAGGTTAGACAAGTTGAGGTGTAGGACAGCTAAGTGACAACAGGTCATCAGTCAAAGGGTTGTTGGTCAGTGGAATAGGCTGCCAGCTGATATTGTGGAGAGTTCTTCATTGAATGTATTTATAAGTAGGGTGGACATTTTTTGTTGACAGGAAAATCTTGTTTTTGCGTTCCAATTTGTGATGGATGGGGTGAAATTTATGCCAAAAGTGAGCACTGCACAGGCTCCATTAAGCAGGCATGGATGCAGCTTGAAAATTACTAGCAAGGCATTCAATCCGCATGTGTTAAGAGTGATCAGGAGAATAAAGCTGTATAGCTATGGTAGATATGCATTGAGAGGTGTGTGGGATGCTGGTTGATGGTTTCTTTAGGATGTGGCAATGATTGGGGTGGTTCTTTTTACTGGGCTTATGGCATCTTCCATTTACAAACTTAACTGGATGGGCCCTTGTGGCTCTTCATAAGTCATGGTCTCTCCTAGACCATGGTGTGCATCACATCAATATGAACAAAAATAGCATTCTAGAGGATAGCTGGATGAGCATTCATGTTTTTCTGATGTATACTCAGATATGAAGCATATTCATTTTGGATGGTCTTCAGGTCCTCCAATATTGAATTCTGATTTTCAAACTAATGGGCATAGTACCTACTGGTAATCTTCAAGTATTACCCCTCACAATCTTAGTCAATGTCACCTGACTGCTAGTCAGCTGTTGGTGACATCACTCCATGCATGGAAAACCCCTGCAGCCAAATGAACTGAATGAACCTGGGGTGTCACCAGGGATATTTTGAAGAGGTTGATGCAGTGTTAAAATATTGTTTTTTTTCATTAGGTGTGTGATGGCAAAATTAGTACATCAGGATGTCAACATTTGTCATGGAATTGGTGTCTCTTGAAATGCTTTTTGTCCTACCAGCTCATATTAAAGCCAATGTTGCACTTACGACTGTACATTTTTTATTGTTTTGACATATGCAATATAAGAAGAACTATATTCAGATTAGTGAGAATACCTGCTATCTGCTATAAACCCGCTGACATACATGAAATACCTGGAATACGTACTATAAACTGGTGTTGTTACTAGATAACATCATAGGTAATCCCTTTACCTGAAATTGCACTTGGACATGTTGATGTACCACAATCCCTTATGGGATAGATTAAACAACAATAAGTTGCATACAGTCAAGCCACGTCTAGGACCTTGGGAGTCGTGCCTTCGTAGGTCCAGACAAGAAGAGGTCACACTTTGCAGGATGCGCATCGGCCACACATACTCTACCCATCACTACCTTTTGTGTGGGGAGGAGAGACCGCGGTGCCCACGCTGTCCGGAAATACTGACTGTGCGTCACGTACTTCTCACATGTAAGTATTTTGCATCAGAACGCCGATTGTTCTTTGGAAGAGACGTGGATCGGTTGACTTACAAAGATATCCTGGGAAATACATCAAAACTTGTACACTCTGGGAACTTGTTCCGCTACTTAGCAGCGATTAACTTCCAAACTACGTACCCACCAAGGTAATACTTGTCCCTACCGTGAAGCACTAGGATAAACGTTATGGGCGCGAATGATCAACCCTGGTCGATGCGCCCTAAAGCCCAAATAACTAACTAACAATCCCTTATGGTGACCATGAGCATAATTATGATGAGATACTGTTAGAAATGAGGAATTGAGCCATCAGCACACATCAAGTAGCATAATGTTCATCCTTCTTTGAGGATGTTGATTGAGTGTTCATTAAGTGGTGTATTACACCCTCTTTCACAAATAATGTATAACTGATCTGATGTGGTACTCATTAAGGTGAGTCTTTAAGGCAATAATAGGACACAATGAGCATATCTCGCTGCAGAAAGGCTTAGACGAACATGTGAAGTATCATCAGTGAATCAGCAGGAGAAGGACTTAGGAGCAGTGTTGGAAAAACTGGCGTTTGTTGATGTCATGCATGCCAATACATTTTATACTCCAGGATTGTAACTAGACTAAATTAAATATTTTGTACTCCAGAACGGAAAAGGAAGAAACACATTGTTTGGTCAAGTGCTACCACTCAAAGTCCATACCTGAAAACAAATAGCAGTTGCAGCAGTACCAAATCGCCGACACGTCAATGACCACAATAGAACTAGACGACATTCGGATCTGGTGGTATCGGTGTTGTTTGTCGGTTTTTAGCGCCATTTATGCGCTAAAAACGTCTCCGTACCGCACAAATGGTGCCGCTTGACGTCATGTGAGAAGACGCTATAGAGAAGACGCATCCGAGAAGACGCTATTTGTGTCAATATTGTCAATCATCAATTCAATATTTATTCAATATTTATGAAATGTTGATTCAATATTGATCAATATTTATTCTTATATATGATATATTTAGATTAATAAATATCTATTCAATATATATTTTTAGATACCTGTACTTGAGTGTTCGCCAAGAAGTACCAGACATCCCTAGTTGGCAAATCTGGAGATACTTGGCATCGCCGGAATAAATACTTCAAGCCTTGCTCAATCGAAATGTGCAATCGAAGGTCATTTTGTTCAAGATACAACTTTTTGTAGACACAATGAGCCCATTCAATGAAAAAAAAACTCACTTCAAATTTCATAAAAGCGGCCTCGGAGCAAGCAAGTTCTCCGAGGCGATTACACCAAGAAGCCAATGCCATTTGTGCACTTATGCATGACTGCCAAATAATTTGTGTGCGAAGATAAATCATGCGCCTTGAAATAAAACTGCATTTGGGGTTCATCAGTGTCAGTGAAGGGTCCGTAATACTTGTTCCAATTTTACTCCGACCCATCTCCTGTTTGCCGGCCCGGTGATCAGTTGTACTTCTAGAGCTGGTGTAAGCGAATCCGACCAGCTCCGTTTAACATCAATAATAAAACCGACTATTTGCGGTTTTACAGCGGCAATTTGTTCTCCCGTTTAGCAGCTCTGGATCCATCCAAGGCGATCCTTGCTTTAATTACACATTCCAGACATGAACTAAACGAGTACATCCAGCAACTTTTAATATTAATACGAATTGGTTTCAATCAATTTTCTGAGCTTTTTCATGCGAAATAACTGTTTCTTGGTGGTGAGAATAAAATTAGTTTAGACGGATTGTTTTAGTATTATTTTCATTACACCATTTTATATTCCGAAACATATATCCCAATAGTCACGTGATGTTTATTGTGAATATTAGGTGTGCGTTTTGGGCCGGTCTCGAGTGTCGGGTACGCATTTGTGAACTTGGCTGACATCGATTAAGTATACTTTTGTTATCATTTTCTCTCCCACTTATCATAAAGTTGGCTTATAACCTCATCCTTCACTAATAATTTAACCACAGCTAATTTTGAGGTCTGAGGCAGAATGGTGTATTATGCGTCGGTGGCGAATGGTGCGCACAAACTCGGAATGGTGCAAAGGTTGACCGGGTCCATGAAATGCATTTTGAGAGTGCTTGAGATCTTGGACAACGGAAGTTAGCAATAATTCAAATGAATCGCTGGTGAATTCGGCTCATTAGTTGCTGGACTAGTCTTTCGGAGAAGTGTTTGTTGAAGGATGACCCCAGTTGTGTGCTTCGCCCAAGATGAGTTTGAGTGCGATCCATCCTGAGCTCTGCCAGCAGAAATGTTATTGGTGTATTCACATCATGCCTATCCGTCATAAATATTTGTTTGTGAACTTTGGGAATACATCACCCACCTACACTCAGGCAATATCCATCTAATTTGCATATATCATGGGTATATTTTTGGGAGTAATTTGGCTACTGAGGGCATTTCCCACTAGATGCATTCCTTGGCACAAATGCACCTATTCATGACTTAGCTGACATATTGCTGACTTAACAGTTAGCTATATGTACATATATGTTTATATGGTACATACAGCACGACATGTTAACATTTATTTTTAATTTCATTAAAGCAATACTACCTGGTTACGGACAACTCATTTTTTTTAGTGGAGCAAAATTTTGGACGTGGATTTGGACGTTTGCCAAGACGTTTATTCATACAAAAATGCTAAAATTGGTTTTCAGACCCACTAAAACAAGGTAAATTTGGAATACTGCATCCAAGCTTGGTCTCGTTGTTATGAAAAAGATTGTTGGCTTTTAGAGGGAGTACAAAAGAGGACTACACAAATGGTTAATTGTATAAGCAACTTGGTGTAGGAGGAAAGATTGAAGAAATTGTATGTTTTCACTTAGATATAGAAGGCTGAGAGATCTCTAGGTCTTTAAATTTGTTCATGACCAGGAGAAGGGATATCTCAGGGAAATGTTTGCATTTAACAGAAATGATGCAATTACAGTGCATCAATTCAAAATTAAAGTAAACCACAGCAGGACAAAGTTAAGAAACTCTTTCTTCACCAACAGAGTAATAGAACACTGGAACCAGCTGCCATAAGCCATGGTGAGTAGGAGCACAGGTCTATGTCTTTTGTCTTTATGCCAGCAGGATAACCATACATAACCTAAGCTGACCTAATGTAAACCTCCTGGGTTAATTCAGTGAACCAGAATGGACATTTGTATCCATACCTTGAGTGATGTCACTAACAGTTGACAGGCAGTCAACTGTTAGCAGACAGCTGTCTGTGACTTAGGTGCATTGTTGATATAAATAAAATGTAAGGGGTAATACTTAAAGACTACCATACACACCGAGGTGAAGATGGAAAATCCAAGCATGTTCTATTTCCGAAAACCTACCTTCGGATAATCTTTAGCATTCGGCTGACACATACTGCCAAGGCCAGGGTTGCACGTTCCTAACCTAACGAACACACGTTCCTATTGGACGCAGACTTAACACTCGTCGGACGAGGGGGGACTGCCACACACCCATTATCCCCACCCACTGGAGGTTTTTCGGGACCACAGAAAAACGACGCGCGTAGAGCGCCGAAACTTGGAATAGCTGACGGGTGAGTCATTGCGGATCTTTTGAGGAAAAAATCGGGCGTTGGGTCACGGAGTTACGACGTCACCTCTGACCGTTTTCACCGAGTTATTTTTGTACGAGCATGGGTGAATGGGCCGTACATTCCATTATTAAGCGACTTCTGTATTCTCAGTTAGGTATCAAAATAAAACACTAGCGGCAGAGCCATACGTTATCACACTACGATGAAAGACTGACGCGCCCAGACCGCGCGCTCACCGCCGCCTCTCACACGGTGTCAACTACACCGCACAATGCCACTGCATGCAATTACTTGACTGTGCAACGTAGTACTGCACACTCTTCCCGATCGGGAGTCGTAATTCGCCACTGATTGAACAACCACACGCTCTCTAGAAAACAGGCCAACCCTTGCTGCCGTCTGTTTGCGGCCCTCACGTACTATAGTCACTTGGCGAATGGTGACACTAAATCATACTGACATCAACTGTTCCACGGGCGGTGACAAGGACGTGAATGTGATTCTGCTGCCGTGCACGACAGATGTCGTTAGGGTTCGCCCGCCAAGGTGTCGCGGCGATCGGCAGCACCTGGCTCCACCGTACGGTGTGGGGACATTTATCCAAACAGTCCATCCATATCAGTGTCATTAGTGCTCTGACTGTCGGCATACATTACAGCTGAGTTGAAGCGGACAAACATGCCGGCAGTGGCGGTGAAATCACGGCAGCACTTTCCATCGCGGAAGCTGGTTTGAACCGCGAGAATGGCGTCAAGAAGTTTCAGTCCCATACGGTTCCTGAGTTTACTTTTGACAAATGTTAGATGAGAGAACACGCGTTCGATCACTGCGTTACTCACTGGAAAGTTGAGCACACTCAAAGCATGCATGGCAAGGTCCTTGAAAGGCGTGTCGCCGATCGCGTTCTCAAACGTCAGTAGGTATGATCAGAAAGGAATAGTTCCCTCCGGCAGAGCATAAATAGCCCACTCGATGCTCAGCAGTTTTCTGTACTCACTTTCTATCACTGACAAGTTGTCCGCATCGACCAGGTCTAGGCGTGGTAGGTCCTGGAAGCTGGCTCTTATGTGAGATGCACTTTTGTGGGGACAGCAGGTGAAGCTTGCTGTACGGCTCACTAGAAGACGGAAGTCTTTACTCCACATGTCTGACTGCTTCTGCCATGAAGCTCACGCATCGCATCCGGACCTGAAAATCGAGGCAGGCGGATGGAAACTATGACCAGGCGCGGATACAGGGGGTGGCGCGTGGGCACCCCCCCCTTGGGCGCGGAACATCCGGAACAACGGGCGCATTCCATTCGAGGGCGCCAGATTTAAGGGCACCATTGTCCAGGAGAAGTTGAAATGCTACAATTTTGCCAACTTCAGCGCACTGCCGACTGCCCCCCCCCACACCTAATATCCCTCGAAGGCAGATTTCGGTGGTACTGGGAATGCATCCGCCACCCATTCGAGGGCGGGATGGAGCGCACTTTCTGGCGCAGTGGCCCCTTGACGTAGGGGTGCTAAGCGTGGGCGCAGCGGCGGCAGTGGGGATAGGGGCGGATCTAGCCGACATTTTTTAGGGGGCACTGACGGATCCAGTGTCTCAATTTAATGGGGTGGGGGGCTAAACAGGGACGTTGGAAGTATGTATCAAGTGAGGGGATTGGACTAAATTCCATAGAAAATCACAACATATGGGGACTTCGGAATGCAGCCCCTCCCTCGGAAGTTGAAAATCTCATGCGAAATTACGTAAATACCACGCAAAATTTTGAAACGCCAGGACTTCGGGAGTGTACCCCCTCCCCCCCCCCCCTCCTTGGAGGTCAAACATCTGGATCCGCCAGTGATTTTTTTTGGGTGGGGACACAAACATAGTTGTGCCCATATTCCATTTGGGGGGAGGGGGGCACATGCCCGATGTGCCTCCCCCTCCTAGATCTGTCCCTGGTGGGGGTCCACTTTGTGGATCTGCTACTGACAGCATACGCAAGGTACGTATATCCATCCATAGTTTCGCGTATGTACACTTAGTTTTAGTTATATGTAATTGTAATTATGCTTGCATTAGGGAACAGGTTAATAGAAAACGCCTACCTCCTCGAGCTGGCGAGAAGGGATGCGAGACTTCCATCTTTTAAAAAACGAGCCACCTCGTTTTCGATATGGACGTGCTGCACGGCTTTGGCACACCATCGACTTCCTCTTCGCACATCACATCATAAATCTCAGCATGTTCCTCGCGCCGAATGGCGCTATGCTTAAATCATTTGAGGATCTCGTGTAGAATGAACACCAGGTTGCTGGGGAGTTTTCTGAACGCGTGCTGAGCACCGAGTGCTAAGTTATGGCACACACATCTAGCTAGAACACAGTTCAGTGCAACTTCCTTCAACCGGGACCAGACCGAGTTGTTCACACCTACAAGGTCGCTAGCGCCATCGCTCGCAAAGCCTATGCAGTTCGCCAGAGGCACTCTGTGATCGTCCATAAAACCTTTGATGGCGGCGAACAATGCCTCACCAGTTGTGAATGTCACTGGTACAAATCCGAGGAAGGCCGTGGCTATATCCATCTTTGAAACAGAAAAGTACCGCACACAAAGACAAAGGTGTTTCTGGCTCGAAATATCCGTCAACTCATCCACCATAAGGCGTGTGTCCGCTCGTTTCAGATCGGAAAATATTTCTTCCTGCAGCGCGGGTGCGACCACTTCAGTCAAAACTTCCGAACATTTTGTGCGATGCAGTTTCAGATCTTTCAGCAGACTGCCCTTCGCATAACCCTTTATAATTTCAGAGCAGTGGTCAACCGTTCTAATCGCGCAATGACACGCCATGCATACACTGAACTTGATTTCGGCTTCCTTCAGTTGTCGCTCACGCTCGTGACTCCTCGGATCGAAATTAATCTACCTCTGAGACGAAGAGCCTGGGGCGGTCCCCATTATCTCCTTGTCCTTGAGTGTCAACGTGCTTCTTTATCGTGTCCTTTTTAGGTTGGAATCTTGCTTGGCATGGTTTGCAGAATGCGTCCCCTGATCCATCTGAGCATAGTATTACCCATGGAAATTCTCGCTCCCGGTGGACCTTAAACTGCCTCTGATCCCACTTTCCCATTTTGACAGAATTGGGACTTACACGACCGCAAAAACGCCAAATATCAGCGCAGAAACTATGAACACGCACCAACCAAACTACCAACGGCAATGAATGAATGAATGACCTCGGCAAGATTTGCGTGTTTTCATTCCAAAGCAGAAGATATAGTTTCGAGAACTACGTAAATTGGTTTCACAGTGCTTAATGGCTTTCGATTTAAATGTCTTCGTTTTCCATTTTATTATATTTTTCTTATTTTATATCACGCAAAATTATTCACGTAAGAATAAGAATAATCACTGATCCCACGTTCATGCTATTGTTTATTTGGACAGTTCAGCACTTCTCCGCGCGTACCCGCAGTGGCGACATCAAGACCAGAGTTTGCCGCCAGTTGTCAAGGTGGGAGGACGTCCGTGGAGCTTCAGGTTTCCAGATAAGTCGTTGCAGAACAGGGCAGTACTCTAGTCTAAGCTGTGGATAGGTGTTTAGCAATTACTTCTGTGATTATATTTCATTAGTTTTTATCTGATAAGCATTTTTTGTAGCACGCAAACTATACTAAATTAACCTAGCGACGCTGCCGTGCGCCATTTCTTGTTAGGCGAGGCCCGTTGGAGCTCCAGGTTTTCGGATAAGTCGTTGCAGAACAGGGCAGTACTCTATTCTAAGCTGTGGATAGGTGTTTAGCAATTACTTCTGTGATTATATTTCATTAGTTTTTATCTGATAAGCATTTTCGTAGCACGCAAACTATACTATATTAACCTAGCGACGCAGCCTCTCGTGCGCCATCTTCGTGTTAGGCGAGGCCTCGTGGCTTTGGGCATGTTCTCGACTCTTCGATTTCTGTAGTAGGAGATATTACAAGTGTGCAGATTTCATAAATACATTAGACAACATTCATACTATCCTAACATACTTTATTTATTTTTTGGTGTGCATAGTGTGTTTGGTATTGAAGTTTAAGATAGTTTAATTAGTAGTAAGTTGGGGGTATTATTAAGTGCTGTGTGACTGTTCATTTTTCTGTCTAGCCATAAGTGATATCAAAAGGGATATTCATAAAGTTGTCTACTTGTGTGGAAGACAATTAGATTAGACATTTTGTTTATTTATTTAATTTAAAAATAATAATTAAAAAAAAAACAATTGTGTAATAGTTTCTGCTTTTCTTGAGGTACTCAGATTACTAAATGACAGTATAGGAGGTAGCGATTTATAGTGAATGATAGTTGGCTTTTTTGTCGGTTGTTTAGCGAGTTAATTTGAATCTAACTCTAGGCTAATAAGCTAATCTAAATAAGCTGCAGCGTTTAGGATGGTTTCGACCAGGATGCAGGCATTAGAGGAAGAGATTAGGACCCTTAAGGCAGAGCTTTCCAAGCTCAAGGCTGCCCTTGTTGCACAGGGTAGGCAAGATAAAGCAACAAGGGGTCACTCCGTAGCAGGGACATCATATGCCCAGGTGGTCGCAGGCAACCAGGTAACTGAGGCTTCTCCTACTGTGTAGGTGGCTGGGATCTCTCGAGAGGGGAGTGTTAATAGTGAACAGAGGAGGGGTAGTTCTGGTAGGTCACAGGAGGGGAAATGGCATGAGGTCAGGGGGTGGAGGATTTGGAGACGCGAACCTAAGGAAAGGGTCAGTGAGTGGCAGGTGGCAGGTGGTAGGAGCGGGGGGAAGTCTAGCCGACCGGCCCAGCGAGCAGGCATAGTAACAACAAATATGTTCCAGGCATTGGATGACTGCCCCCAGGATAGCAGAAGTAAGGAGTCAGTGCTGGTCATAGGAGACTCTCGTGACCATAATATAGTTAGATTCAAGGCACATATAGGGGAAATTATCAAGGACAATTTGGTAAACGTTCCAAATTTCAACAGAGCAGACTTTGACTGCATGAGAGCGGCTTTAAGGGCCATCAGATGGGAAGAAGAATTGTCCAATTTAAATGCCTGTGAAATGTGGGAAAAGTTCAAATCTTACTTGAAGGAAATTCAGATTAGTCATGTCCCCCAAAAGCAAAGACGCAAAATAAGGGTAGGAAAGCCAGCATGGCTTACACCTGACTTGATAAAAGCAATTAAGGCTCAGAAAACTGCATTTAGAGTCTTTAAAGAAGCCTCAAATGTCGTTAATTTAAAGGCGTATCGAAATGCTAGAGACACTGTGAAGCAAAAAAACCAGAGCAGCAAAGCGAGCAAAAGAACTGGATTTAGCTAGAAACTGTAATGGGGACAGTAAAAAGTTCTTTAGTTTCTACAAGTTGAGTAAAGTTTCTAGCACAATTGGTCCACTGGAAGTAAACGGGACTACATTGGGTGAGGATAGTGAGATGGTTGAGGAGCTGAGCAAGCATTTTAAATCAGTGTTTACATTGGAAGATATGACCAATCTGCCGACCGTACACCATAGTTCAGTGACATGGGATCTGACAAATGATGTTGATTTCATTGATAGTGATGTTGTTTACAATCATATCAGGAAGATAAAGCCAAACAAGGCAGCAGGACCTGATGATATTTATGCTATGGTGTTGCGGGAAACTGAAAAGGAACTGGCATTTCCACTTAGTATAATATTTTGTAGATCAGTTTCACAAAATGAAATTCCAACCGATTGGAAAAGGGCAAATGTAGTTCCTATTTTCAAGAAAGGAGAAAGAGGGAAAGTTGAAAACTATAGGCCAGTAAGTCTCACATCCCTAGTCCGCAAGGTACTAGAATCAATTATCAAGGATAGAATAGTGAGTTATCTGGAAGGTAGCAGATTGATTGAAGATACTCAACATGGGTTTAGAAAAGGACGATCGTGTCACACAAACCTCTTGGACTTTTTTAACTTCGCCACATAACAATTTGATCAGGGAAATCAGGTTGATGCAGCATATCTTGACTTTAGTAAAGCCTTTGACAAGGTACCCCATAAACAGTTAATGATACAGCTTCAGTCCCATGGTATTGCAGGTAGCATCTTAAAAATGGATAGAGTTGTGGCTTTCAGATAGACAGCAAAGAGTGATGCTAAATGGTACAAAGTCATCATGGCAAAATGTTCTTAGTGGAGTCCCCCAGGGGTCAGTATTGGGGCCACTACTGTTCATTATATTTGTAAATAACATTGAAAGTGGTTTAAAGAAATAACATTGAAAGTAATATATTTCGGGATGTATAGGGAGTAACATGTAAAGTGACATCAATCGCATGACAGTCATTTGCATTTATGACACATTGCAGTTGACCGAGTTTGGTTCTATTAGGCTACCATGAACTTGACCTGACTTGACCTCGGTGACTTGACATGACTCGGGAACAATGTAGCATGACAATGAATATCAAACAAGTCGCTAGTTTTGCCAAGAACACTTCCATTTTGCTAATATACGGGAAGCGCATCAGCGCCGATATTTGTCATCTGGCGCTGATAATTTTGTTTTTTAGTTTAGCGACCCCTAACCCGAAAAATTTTCAGTTGATTTTAATTTTTCTTACTTCAAACAACGCGCCGGTCATTTATTGGAAGGTACACAAACAATGGCGTCTATCGGCCGGTAAAATCTGGAGTTATCTACGAAAAACCGGAGGGGTGAGCGGATTTCACCCCCCTCCAGTGCGCGTGTTAACAACATAAGAAATAATAAGTATTTTGCAGAATTATCTTGCATGAAAGATAAATAAAAAGCCGCCTCGTGCCGTCTCAACCCCATCCAAAGCCCGTCACGACGCCCATGCATGATGCCACTAAGAGTCCATGCAACTGCTAAAAAGTGGGAGCAGTTGTGTGATATTCATCAATGGCACGTTCACAAGCTCGGCGCCCCGCTACGAATTGAAGGTCGGTGAGATTCCATAGCCTTTGGATTTATGAATACGCTGATCTTCCTCAGGAGAAGCCAACTGTAACGGCTTATTCAGTCATAGTTGGGTAAATGGAATGCTGACACCTCGCTCAATCCACCAGTGTGGTCCGAGAACATCATTCCGAACTGTCGCGCAGCTGAAGCTCTGATCTAAGGGTACATCAGCGCACTCAAGTGGCGGAAGTTGTATTTGAACCCTTAAGAACCGCTAACTTTGAAATGATGTTGACTTTATGCGATCAATCATGATTAGGCAGCAAGGGATCCAACATTTTTAGGGTGAAGGGAATCAAACATCAGTATGCAGCAAATGATCCAGCATCACTGATACAGCACACACCCACATCACAGGTTTGCTTTATAGGTTTTTCTTATATTTTGCTGTAATTTTCCATATACATTTCATCACACAAAGTTGAATTTTCTGTATTCTTTGGTTTGCCAAGTGAAAATATGGGCTTCAGGAAAAAGTGAGTGGTCACCTCGTCATAATTATGGTAATAAATGTAGTTTGTTTTGAATTTTCTTGTTATTCTACAACAGCCTTGAATAACACATTTACTGAATATTCACATCGAACACAAAATGCCTGAGGCATTCCAGATTTGGTGAAGGGCAAACGAAGGGGAACAATATTCCACATTGGTGTTTGGCATCATTAATACTTTCTCTTATTAACACCGCCTGTATGTAAGGTATTATTGGGATCTAAGTTATTCACAAGACAGGTTGTATACACATTTTACCTGCAGCAAGCAAATAAAGGGGCTAGGTTTGGCTTAGCCAATTTTTTTAGTTGCAACAAATTATCTGTGTTCCTCAAGTTTCTTTTTCCTTCAAAAGCAACTTATGCTGTGTTAGGTCAGGGTAGGTTTTTAATTTGATGTTTTAGATGAAAAATTGTTTCCATCTTCCTATATTTCTTCTTATAATAGAACTTAGGCTAGGTTAGTCTAGACTATGCTACATTTTTCCTTTTACCTTATGTTATTTGGTATGCTATATGACCCAACCCGAAGGCGCTTTTTTGGTGTTTCTTCTCTGCTAACTGAGAAATATACAATTGCAGAGGAAATTACTGGCTACACCATGGTAACTACCCTTCGAAATATTGCATTGGGAAAATTCAAACAATTACAAAATTACCTGAAGTGAATAACCATATACACAATACTTATGCATACCATAGGTATTGTGACTTGCAATGTTCAAGTATTAATTCCTTGTGAATTACTTGGCAGGACCAATGAGCTATGGAGTTCAATTATTACATATACTCTTAATTTCTATGAGGGTGAATAATCAAAACTTGGTTAAAACATCTGAAGCCAAAGTAATAAAGAATACCAAACAGTTCTTGATTTTTGTTTTCATGTGCTCAAATTCCCCAGTTTTCAACGATATTTTAAATAATAGGTATATATTTCCATTGCACACAAAATCATTTTGGAACACAACAGATAGATCTATTGCCCAATGATGTATGGCCATGTTTCATAAAATACATCCCAGCTCATGACCTACCTGTCAAACTGCATTGGCCCAGACCACTGATATGCTACTGTAAGACAAAACTTTGGTAAATTTGTGTATTAGAGTAATTTCTTTCCATTTGTCTAATGCATTTGTTGGCAACATTATTAAGACAATGTAACCAATAATTTCTTCTGGCAATACTTACTCTTCAGTTGAGAAGCAAAATCATGCCAAAATGTGCTCTCGTTCAGATAATACAATGTAAAATGAATGTTAAAATGAGCTATCATAACATAGCTTGGGACAGCCTAAATAACATACAGAATACCAAGCCTAATATTGTAACCTAAGGTAGCTTATCCTAACCTAATCTTGCTTTTACGAAGACAAATTAATAAAATCAGAAATATTAAACTATTTTTCCCAGTGAACCACATATTTTTTAGGAAGAAAACTCATTGAAAAAAGTATCAAAAGCATTCAATATTTACCTAACATACAGGTTACCTTCTTAGCTTAACCATTTGTGTGCTTTATGAAGGTGAAATATGTGCAAAGCTTGTCAGGGTTGCCTTAAACCACAATACAATTTTTTAAAACCATTTTTAAGGTGACTTGGGCTTTAAGGGACATTGACTGGCATTTCGCCATTTCGCTTTTAAGATGATTCTTCTGACAGGAAGTTACGCTGATTTAGGTTAATTTATGCCCTATCTTCATTCCTAATGTCATTATTCTTGGAATATTACCCAACTCAAAGCCCATTTATTGCCTGCATACTGAAATGTAACCATTTGCAGAAGAATGGATTGGTCATACACAAATTTCAACGACATAAATATTTTCCAAAATTTTGCACAGAATAAAAACTGATATAGCCGAAGCTAACAAAACATATCTCATGTTTTCATTATGGAATTAAGATACATGCAAAACATATGCCGTGAATACCTTAAAGTACAGCAATGCTGGAAGTTATGCACTCCTGCAGTAAATTATTCATATTAAATCTCACCAGGTATGGTGTGTAGGTACCTATATTTCCATCTTTCAAAACAAAGGACAAGCCTAGGCATACCATTTGCATGTGGCATCAGAATCAAACAAATCTGAACACTGCTTCAGAACTTGAACATGTGGGCATCCAGGCAGGGTAGGCTTATCCAGCACACTAACATTCAAACACTGGGATTGTAGGATGAATGCTGCCTATCCCCAGTTTGACAATGAGAATGGTCAATTTTGAATGTTCATACATTCCTATGATGTTTCTGGATGTAATATTTGGGGTAATTTCTCACTATGCTACTTGGAAATTGGAAAATTTAATATACTAAAAACAAACACATGACCAGGTACATTTCTCACTCAGGTATCCCGTGCTGTGAAAGCAGATGCAATATTATGGCTTGTGTTCTTGTTTTCATCAACAAATCCTGATACAGCTAACGTCATCAGTATCAGAGGTACTAACTCCTAAATGTTATTGTTTTGGACCGAATTGGTCATACTCCCATATCACCTAGTCTACAGCAAAATGCATATGCTGCCATTACGCTTCACTCTGGGGTGAAAACGTAAACAAGCTATGTCATGCGTCGGTAATTGCGCCCACAGTGCCACTATTGTCAATTCTTAAAATGAACACCTCGCACGAGACGGAAAGTCGAATGAAAAACAGGTTTTATAACGAGACGGTAAAATTCAATCTATAGGCAAGTTTGGTAGGATATTTCTCATACTATCAGTTGCTTAACTTCTGACAGATAATAGTCCGCCCGATGCATGCCCTTTCCTGTCAATACCGGCTTTGAGCAAGCGGAATTATAGGGCCTCGGGCTGACCTGCTGCGTGAAAACATCCGAAGACGCACCGAGTTACCTTTTCATCCTTATAGTTTGTTGCGGCGCGCGGTGAAATAATTATACCACAAGAAGTACACAAAATCAGCTAAGCTGTACGTGGTTTACAGTATGTGGTTAAACCATGAATGATTTAAATATCATGTTTAATAGGGTGTGTCACTTCAGGCACTTTTTACCGCTGCAAGGTGCCCCTATGATTTAATCATGCTCTGTCCATATAGAAACAGCGTGGCACTATTCATTACCTCTGAATTTTAATCCCCATCTAGCTCCAAGCGAGAGAAGTTCGGCCGATCTCCTAACACTAGCGACACTAGCGCCACCATAGTGGAGAGCGTATGAACTAATGACACGCAATCGTTTCCAGAGCCTCTTTCACTCGCCAGGTCACAAAACTGAAATATTTGACCGTGTACCGACTCGTCGTCGACTAAGCCATCGAAGGAACACATAATAAACGATTGATATTGATCTAACCCCATTCTTAACTAGGTATTTAACTCACTCTTATCGAGCACAAGCAATCACTATTCACAGGACCGCCGCAGTCCCACGTGATTCGCAACAAGACCCATGTTATCGGTGGCTGCCAAACATACGTACAATGAGTCATCGAGCATCCCGTCTCTCGGCACCTGATCCGGAAGGTTCCCACCTCGCTCTGTCCAATGCTTGACGCAAGAGAGCTGTCATCTGAGGCAGCAGCATGCAGCGCCATTGTCTGGCTCCGACCGGCGGCTGCGTGCTAGCCGGCTCAGATATCGCACAGGATTCGCTCGCGTTATCCGCTACTGGCACCACTGATGTTAAATGACACTGACGTTAAATGACACTGACGAAAGGGGCGTTCCACGACAGATCGACAAATAAAATTTCGATTTTGCACCCCCACATCTCAGATTTTGATGAAAATGAGTCTATAGGGTTATCAGGAGCCCTAAACACGCCTGTGACATTTTCAGGCCTCTCCGACTTCCGGTTTTCGAGCTACAGCCTGCGACATTTTTACATTCGATGCATACATGGCTTTGTTTGGCAGGATTTTTCCCTGCTACATTGAATGATAAGTAGGTGAGTTTGTACATCAAAATGATTGCAATCCAATGCCGAATGAACGTTTATCACTATCGAAACCATAGCAATTAAATATATGTCAAATATAACACTTTAAGAAATGCCAAGTTCTCTTGAGCAATTTTCCCCTTCGATATTGTGATTTTTGATATTTGTTACTGAAAGAGCGTTGATTATTACCTATATTGCATCAATAAAAAAGTGGTTATCGGCTTATAACTATTTTAAACATAATTTCAAACACCAACCGCCCGGCCTCATTTTACCCAATACGTCGTCGTTCAGCAACGGCCGCGGCCAGCTGCTGCCAACGGGGGATAGGGGTGCTGGCGGCTGTCGTCCGCGGCCCCGTGGGATTGAGAGGACACTATGCAGATTATTTATAAACACCAGGCAGGACGTTTTAGCACTTCATTTATTATTCACACAAACAACAATCCGGAAAGTACATGTACATTTGCGAATGCTAACGAGATGGTACAATGAGCCTTATCAGAAGTACAAAATGCATAACTTAACATTAGCTCACTTCACATTGTAATTCGCACATAAACAACCGGAAATCAGCTGCCGGTGTAGGTCACGCTAACCATTGAACCTAAATCCTGTAGCAAATCAGGCCACCATCACCTCTCTTCCTTCACTTATGGCAAGTTCTCACACAACGACAATGTTTGCCTTCACTGGAGTTACCCTGTGTATTTTTAGAGTCCCTTTGACAGTTTTTGCCATTGACAGTCTATCGCCAAGCTCATGCCGTGTAAGACTAACCTCTTCTTTCGCTACAAAGCAGCACTCGGTATGCAAATTACCCTTGTCCTGTAGCACTTTACATAACTTTTCCGCAGTAAGAATGTGGTCCGAGTGTGTCCGCGAAAGACTGGCACTAGCTGCAACCCTTTTCAGTGTACCCCCAACACCGTCGCACGAATTTTTCCCATGCGACGTTGCCAAAAAAAATTCCAATCGCACTGGACTCCGAAATCCTCATCATGAAAACTCACATTCACGAAATTAAACTTATTCTTGTACTGGGCAGCTGACCCATCCAAAAAATAATGAATCTTTTCAAGTTCGGGACTATGCCTTTCACTCTCGGTACAATGTGCTGCAAGAATGTGTGCACAGCGACGGTGTCATGCTTCAGTTCGTTTGATAACACGCAAAAACTGTGGCATTCAATCTTTCCAGCCTCTCGCCAATAAACAACAAACGGATGAACGGTACACTGTGGTGCGTTCCAGTGATATGACTGAATTTCGTCTTGAACTACAAAAGTTTAGTTTTCTGAAAAATATAATATGATCAGTGCTTCATGCTCAGGTAGCTGCTTTTTTAGATCGTCGAAATACTTGCTTTGATGCTGACTCGTTAAATGATGCCGAGTAAGTCTCACAATGGCGTCAGACAGTTTGTCAAGAAACTCGTCCATAGGAAGAACAATTTCGATCAAAGTGCAACGATCCGTGCTTAGCCACTGACTAAATCTGACTTCGTCCACCAAGTCTGAGATTTCCCCTGCCTGCGCATTTAAAGTGTCGATCAAATATGACCTGACACCGTCCTGACCTGGACAGTTTTCACACTTTTGCAGCATACAGGCTTCCCTCCCAACATCACAAACGGCGTGCTTCAACATGTCCTTGTAGGTAATGTCTTTTAAGCCCAGAGACGCTAACATTAGCTTCACGTTCTGGTGATAGCAACATACACAAACCGTATGAGTGCCGTTGCTTCCCAACAGGACACAGTGTTTGGGGCATAGGCTGGCGAACTTCGAAAACCCAATGCGCGGGTTGCTACCGTTCTCTTTATGAAGTTGGTAAATTTCCTGCAAATTACCTAAAATCAAACGTTTCTGCTTCTTTACTTTAACCCCATTCTCATCTCTTACCGTCACATAGTCTTTTTTTCCAGGACATTTTCTACTCACTTCGGGGCCAGGGGAGTACCAGTCCTGTTGGGAGTACCAGTCCTGAGTTCTTGAATTGAGACTGGAACTATACCTACAGTTGGTGATTTTTATAGTGTTAGAAACTATAATGTCTTATGAGGCATCATCTCGATGGGGCATTTTATCCATCCGCCACTGAAGACCCTCGAAACTCTCGGCTAGTTAGTCGTTCATAATTGAACAACGTATGACTAGAACACATTTTTAAATCCCAGTTTCTGTCATTTGCAGATCCTGATCCGTCATTCAGGATGTCCCTTCGAAGCCGGGCAAAACACTTCAGCCTCGGACCTCCGAAGAATCTACCTGCCAATCAGTTTCCCGCTAACAAAGATGTCATCAACTATGTTAGGCTATTACATGGCCAAAAACCCAACTTGAGATCGAAAGTGCTGTCAGCTGAAATGTTTAAGCCGGTCGCTGAGCGGGTATTGAAAATTTGGAACGACGAAGGCGTCCCGTCGATGCAGTTAAAAGGTGTGCAGCGAAAGGTCGCTGCCTGCTACAGCCAGTATAAGAAGCTCAATAAAACCAAAACGGTGGACCGTGAAGCCAAAAGCTCGGCGTCGGAGAAAGCTCGAAGCTATTTCGGAAGGCTGTTTGACATAGCTCTATGTCGATGTAAAGATCTGCGCCATTGCAGATGTCATCGGGAAAGAAAAGTGCCCAAAAAAGAGATCAGCTTTCTCAGAGACCAGAGGCGCTCTCGCAATGCTCCTGGGAGGCATCGACCGCAGGGAAAGTGCCCGACGTAAAACTGCAACTTCTAGAAGGCTGAGACAACGGCAAGCTGAGGGACAGCTACAACCGGGGAGCCTCGCTGGTCCCAGTGATGACAGCCAGAGCGGTCGCAACGAGGCCGGACAGTCTGACACGCCCGACGTCGCAATCGGCGATCAGAGCTCCCATGATTCAGTTGACTTTTCCAGTGGCAGTCAGTCAGACAGTGTGACTGTCTCGGAGGATAGTGCAACTGTCTCGGTGGGCGAACCGCTTGTCGCAAATTGTGACACGCTGACAAATACAGCGCTGACTGCAGACAGGTTCGGCCTATCAAACCGGTCGGTAGCTGCCGTCATTAATGCTTTCCAGCTGGACATCGGAAGGGCCTCTTCTGAAAATCCCACACTGCTGCTGGACCCTAAAAAGGTTTGGCGGGAGAGAGTCATGGTGCGACGAACCTCGGCTGAGGCCAGGTCCGACAAGAGGCATGGCAGTGCCTTGCAGTCTCTGTATTTCGACGGGCGAAAGGATCCCCACACTAACACCGGCCGATCCACAGAGTGTTCTGAAGAGCACATTACCGTTGTAGCTGAGCCTGGGGGAGAATACGTGACTCATTTCACCCCATCGTCGGGACGCGCTAAAGATCAAGTGCAGGAGCTGGTTGACATCGCCGCCGAACGCGGAGGCGCCATCAGGGTTCTCGGCTGCCGTCAACACCGGTTCTGCTGGCGGCGTTTGCCGCCTTTTCGAAGTTCTCACGGAACATCCCGTGCACTGGTTCGTGTGCCAGCTGCATTCCAATGAGCTGAACCTACGCGAGGTGTTTCGTAAATATGATGGAAAAACCACTGGTCTTAAATCATTCACTGGACCTCTCGGCAAGGCTGTGACTGCCGAGGTACATGCACTACCGCCTGTCCAGTTCAATCCAATCGCCGGTCACGTCTCTGATCTCCCAGCAGCTGCAGAAGCCGAGCTCAGCGCGGATCAACTGCTGCTACATCGGCTCGCTGTCGCAATACAAACTGGCCACCTCGCAGAAGAGGACGCAAGGAAACGGATTGGGCCAGCTAACCACGCCAGGTATGTGCCGGTTATGATCTTTTTTAGTGGCGTGTAGACGGTAATTGTTAGACGGTCCTTTTGCTTTTGAAACATGGCTTAAATGTGATAAACGAGTTTAAAAAAATCAATGTTCTTTGACAGTAAGAACAGTTTACGTCGCCTCTTTCTCGTATTTCATGCATATTTATCGCAAACGGTGCTCTTTAAAAAAAAAAAAAACTTTTGTTTGTCTACCAGTAAACCATTCATACACGAGTTACCTAAATAACAGCAATAAAATATGTTTCTGAACACATTCTTGCTTCACAGGTGGCTCACTCTGGCTGCAAGGCTACTCCGCCTGTGCGTCGCAACCGCGTCACCATCACCTCAACTCTGCGATATCATAAAGTTTCTAGTGGGCCACTACGTGCCAGTGTGGTTCCAAATCCGGAAACACAGCGAATGTAGTAGCGGCGCGTAGAACATGATGTTCAGCTTGGAGCTACTACGCACATTGCCTCAACAACTGCAGGACATAGTGAAGCCTGTCATCCAGCGTAACAGCTACTGGTGCCATCCAGAAGCGATACTGTTGGCTATGGTGACCGACCAAGACCCGGAACTCCGCACCCGCGCAGTGCAGGTCATCCAGCAGTGTCGACAGCAGCCTCAGGGGGATGTCCGGCCATTCGTACTCCCAGCGGTGAACTTCAATGCCGTAAATTTCACCGAAATGCTGGACTGGAACGCTGCGCTTCTCACCGAACCGCCGCTCACCATGGACCTGAACGATTCAGAGCTGGACGGCATTCGGGTTGCACCGCTGACCGTGGGCGCCTTCCCGGTGCATACTGTAGCTGTGGAACGTACCGTCAAAGTGGTTACTGACGCGGCGCGGGCGGTGGTGGGAGAAGAACAACGGCATGGCTACATCTGCAGCCGCCTCAGGCACCGGCAGCAGCTGCCCGCGGTCATCAGCAAAAAATCGTTTCTGTAGGGAGAAAGTCGCCAGATGATTGCTTTGTATGTCAGATATGGCACAGAGTATTGTGTTGTGGTTGAAGAAAGCTTGTCTTGTTGGCATTGTATCTAAGACGCGGCATTTTTAAGGAATGCAAAGCAAATGTCTTGTCTGGTCCGATATGAGAAGCCACCTCCTGCTGCAGCCCTCCCTATCCCCATTCGATTCCGTCTGAAGCAAATTATTGCTACGTAAGTTGTGTAAATCTGAGCCTAGTATAGATATACTTTCTTCAATAAACCAAACAGAGAATCAAACAAGACTTATTTGTCAGTGAGAAGTGGATGCGAGCGCTGCGAACAGCAACTGCTCGCTAGTGCACGGTTTGCCTGCTATGGTGACGCTAGTGTCGCTAGTGTTAGCAGATCGGCCGAACTTCTCTCGCTTGGAGCTAGATGGGGGTTGAAATTCAGAGGGAATGAATAGTGCCACGCTGTTTCTATATGGCCAGGGCATGATAAAATCATAGGGGCACCATGCACTGCACTCACAATCGGGTTATTAGTTATCTTCCATGCCGGCTTTCATGTGGGTTTTATATGATTTCCAATTCAAGCATCCATGCAGTTGTGGGGTGGGGGGGGGGGTGAATAGCAAATGGACTGGCTCTATATGTAAGCACTAAGTCACTGCATACCATAAAGGTTATTACACCGAAGCTTTGTATAACTTAGGCCTTTGCACGGTACGAATAACACCAGCCGTGAGATAAATACATTCTGTTAAACCACGGTTTTACAAATCTACACGATCTAAGAGTAATCGTACTTCCTGTCATGGAATAGACCAATTTTATTCTACACCTAAAAAGGAGACATGCACTTTGACCCCCATGCTAAAGACGTTCCTTTCCGTACCGTGGATTAGCGAAGCAAAACATGTGATTAACAGTATACTCATCCAAGTCAACTGGACTAAATTGCTACCCTCTCACCAGTCCACTTCAGATTCCCATAGGTGTGCTCCCGTAGGTATCTTTGCGGTCATAAACGTACCGTAAGACACATATAATTATCATACGTGGATGACAATACCTCATGTGCGAGATACTACTGCAACAAATTGTTGTACCCTGTGAAATCGTGAATATCACATTCCCTGTATTGTTACTTGAGCAGAGGCGCAGCCAAGGAGGGGGTGTCCACCTCCCTTTCCTATGAATCCAAGCACACACGAGATTAAGCGATACATTTGGACATTTTCTCTGGACGCAAAACCCAAGGTTTTCGTCGCACTTTGCCCATCGAAAGCTTTCTGTTTCTTCACATTTGTATTTATCGGCCCGCTCCCTTAGGAGAATCCTGGCCGCGTCGTTGCACTTGACTAGTGGTGCATCGAATAACTTTCTGAAGGGCAAATCAGACATGAAAGTAGACAGTCAGTTCACAATCATAACAGTCCACTCCTTCAGGTTTACGAACTGAACATATACTTTCATTGGTTCTTTCTTTTTTAGAAAGGTGCATCATCGAATCGTGGACACTCTGAACTGTGGACAATGTGACCTGTGGACATTATGAATGCCTCCGAATCGTTGCACATTCATCAACCAACATTTGAATTTTACATGCAATGCTACATATCGCATGCATCCTATGACTATTGCTACACTATTACATGCAAAAAAATACCATTCACCATTTCCATGCATGGTAACTGATTTTTATACTTGTCTGACATCGAGCTAATTTCATGCCTCCGCCTCCCTACATCAATGTGTAGATTATCACACAAGGTCCTGTTCTTCGTTGGTTGTTCGATGTGGACTGTGACTGAATGCATTGATGATTGCAATGTGTTGTCCTTGATGTTCGTGCAGGATACAAAAGCCATTGCAATGTTGTGATGCAGTGCACTGGCGACAACACGCGCATTTTAGTAAGAGACGAAACCGGGTAGGATACAAAAGCATAGCAAGTGGTATACTTTACTCGTATATATATATACATATACATACACACACACACACGCACCGCACACACATGACACCCTTGCAAGGGTGTGATATCTCAAGGAAAAAAACTGGCCATAAGTGCATTTCTCTACTATTTTTATGTCGTATTTCTAGCACCATTGCACCAGTAAATGATTGATGCAGCCGAAGTCACAGTTATGACAATTTTACTAAGATTTGATATAGAAACAAGTCAATCAACATGGACAATATTACGTGTGGAAAAAAAAACGACGCACAAATGTTGTCAAATGTTGTCGCGGTTTGACTATTAATAAAGGTAGGCTGCATTCTGAAAACCTGGACAAGTGAGATGTGAAATGATAGCTGAGAATATTCTCATTACGTTAAGCTATTCAAAAGGGCATACACCAATTAACAATATGCTATTTGTTGTCAAACAAACAGTCATTGCAATAGTCGTTCAACTTTTTAGTACCTCGAAGTTCAAGTAAGGTTTAAAACAAACGCATAACAGCGCACAGCCAGAGACCAATCCCAATAAAATCAGCGATCATTTGACTATATGTGCCGCAGGTTTCACCTGCACCTAGCTTCTCTAACATCGGCAGTGGTCAATTGTATCCCGACAGTCCGCGGTGCGGCGCGGTGGCCAGCCCGGGCGGCACGGGGAAGCCCGAGTCGTACGCCGCGACGCGTCAGCTGGCGGGGTGCCTTGACCGGGTAACCTGATCCAGTGGTTGCTGTGCCCAAAAGTCCCCTAACTGACGAGGCGACTGAGTCGAGCAAGGTCACGCACAGCCCTCCCACGGCAGGAAAGCTGTCTTTGCCTGTAAGGTTCGGGTCATTGTGGTTAAATTTTGCGTACAGTGAACATGGAGGTGCGCGTCAGCAGAGGAATTGGTGGACTTGTTAACCAGTGCAAAAACGTCTGGGCGTGGGAACTATTGTGCTCATGTGTTTAATTATAGTTTGCAGTTGATCATGAAGAAAATCCCTCAGGGATGCCTCCGAAGTGAGTCGTCGATTAAGGACTTGAGAAAGGCGGACGACTTATCGCCAAGAACTTAACAGGAAAGTGGGTTAAGTGTGTGCGAGCCCAGAGCAAATTCAGAAGTCAGTTTTCGATCTTTCGGAGACGAGGTATTCTCCGTGTCCCTGAAGCGTGGTGACCATGTCGTGAGTGATGATGAAGTCAAGACCTGCCTTGATGACGAGACCGAGAAGAGAGGGATGGCGACCAACTGGAATCTATGATCACCTCAGCGCCCGTTCTCAGCATCGGGCATCCTCAAGAGTTACTCAACAGAACAGTTCTTTGCAGCTCGTGGAAATGTCTGGGCAAAGTGCACGTGCTGAGGGCATGAAGGACGTAGCTTTCGTGTTGCGACAGGTGGGGTCATCACCGAATCGGCCCAGCAAGATTCGCGGGGCTCTCAGAAGCTCTAAGTGTCCTAAGTGAGCCAACCTGAGTGCATGTCTTAATGATGCATTTTGGCGTAATTGCAGTCATTTAGGACAAGATATTGGATCTACTCTGCGTAGCAATTGTAAGGTCACATTTACACTGCAGAATACTCGCATAACAAATGCTCACTAATAATTATCAAATATATGAGCGTCAATGGACTTCACTTATGACGTCATCATGACATCATCATGGATGACCGGACGTCGATATTTTAATACAAGGTAAACTAGATACTCATGTAGGTGTATGTACAATTTGAGCTATCTATCTCAATTGGTGACGGAGATATTTCGCTGAAGCAAAATGAGTGGAGCAGAATGCTCCCTTCCCTCTAGCAGGTATAACCTCTGACATTCCTGGGTTAGGAAGAATTTAAAACAATAAATCTTCCCCATATGATCCAAATGTTTATCTCTTTCGACTAAGATCAAAATCGACCAAGTAACTAGCATACTTTGTTCGCTACGATTTTTGGCCAGTCTTCCCTCGAGTTATCACAGTGTGCCTTGGTGCCATTTAATCTGTTAAACGGTTCGGGTTAGTACACATTAGTTGATCCTTGTTCCCGACATTTTTCAAAAGCATAACTTGGTGCTAGAAAGCGTATGCCACTGGCCTTTTTGGGGCGCGATTGATGCTCCCGATGGTGCAATAATTCAAAATACGACTAGGGTATTACAGCCTGCTCAGTCTTCTAATAATTAACGGTAGCTTTACACCAAGAATGACAGATGGTCCCGTTACATGTCGTTCTGAAGCAATATAAAGTAAAACTTCTTGCGGTAATATGTTTCAGCATGGCCCTGACGTGTTGACATTCTAAATCACATGCATGGGTATCGGCCGAGAGAGTCAGTGCTCTTTGTACGAGCGCCTGTATTCGGTGCGTTTTTGTGCCGGCAGGTGGTGACTGCCATAGTCCAGGTACTGTCCGCTAGCTGTGGGTTTGTAATAGACACTACTTTGTATTCGTCCATTTGATGTCCGAACTAAAAGCATATCTAGGAATGGTAGTTTGCCATCCACTTCAACCTCTACCGTAAACTTGATAAACGGGCTCAGAGTATTCAAACTGATCAGGAATGGCTGCATGTCATCAGGACGCACCGTGGCTACTATGTCATCAACGTGTCAATGTCATATGAATGGTGCCGGATCCAGGGTCATGGCTCTCTTTTCTAAACTTTCCATGAATGACATCACGTTTAAATGTGAACGTGATGTCGCTTTTTTAACCTTACTGAAATACATTGAACTGATGACGATCCCGAGACGGGATTGGAACCAGTTTTCCTTAGAAAAAAATTGACTACGCGCTTCAGCCAACCGTGATCGTAAGTAATATAGACCACCTGTCTTCCATATCACGTGTGTTTACACACATCTGACTGTTCGTATACAATGAAGAATCTGAAGCAGGTGATATAATCGCATGGGTTTGGGAAGACCCCGCGCCAGAGGCTCAGTCAGGATTTTCTTCCGGGGATCCGACCAAGGAAGTCCCATGCATGATATGCATTTACAGTGCAGGTCGCGCACCTAATTTTTGGTTTTGTGCGGTGAAAATCTCAAAATATCCGTTTTAATCCGGCGAAAATACTTCTTGTTTATGGGATTCGGTGCACTCGAGCATTCTGATGAGGTACTTCTTCCACTCGAAAGAGTGCCACATCTCTACCAGAAAGGGGGGCGGGGCACATACACCCAGGGGCGGGGTGGCCGAGTGGCTAAGGCGATGAGCTCTAGATACCAAGGTCCCGGGTTCACACTCGCATCAGTCGGGACATTTCCCAATCTCGCGGCCCACCGGCGAAACAGTGTGGGCGGCGCCATTCGCCGTGAATGTGCATAAAGTGTGTCGTGAACTACCCAATAAACAAACAAACAAACAAAACTAAGGCTTATTTATGAGATCGTGGCATATTAACATATAGGCGCATGCTTTTAGAGCCGACAATGCATAGGTATTTGCATATGACATTAGCATAGGTATCGTTTTATGAAAATCACTGGATGGGGTGTCAAAGTGCTACAAGATTAATGTAGGCATAATATGCGTCATTATATGCGTTATAATATGCGGACCGGACGGAGGAATCCGCCCACCTTTCCTTTCCAGTGTGTTTTTTGCGTAATCTCACAAACGGGCGGCAATATTGTAATGTAAGCTTGTAACTATGTTTAATGTCGATAAGCGCATCCTACGCAACACAAAATCGAAGTCCGTTACTAAATATAGGAACTATAAAGTTGGCAAATCGTTGACAGGGATGCGACCGCCGAGAGTTCATGGTCACAAAGGCTTCGCCTGTGCAGTGAAGTGCTGTAGCAGCCGACCGCGACCTCATTTGACCCTGAAGGCCTAGGATTATGAAATGTATATTGAAAGGAGTTCACTACGTCCGTAATCCGCCCTCCAAAATTGTGCTTATGGCTTGGGTAGTTTCCGAAATGGTAGGCACAGGGCCGAATCCTCCGCCCCCTCCTGTGCGCGTTATGTGAGAGGGACTACGGCGCGCGTGCTAAGTGACCATCCTCAATCATGTTTATATGCCAGAGGGCCAATGAATCGCTGATATATAAATTTGCAATTAATGTGATGCTCAAGATAAAGATACAAATGAACCAACCATACGTCTATGATACCAGGCTATCACTTAAGAGGTACAAATGTGTCCGACTTAATTGAAAGCCCAACAAGAGAACAGCTAATCGGATTTCCGAAACGTTCCGCTCTATCTGTGTACATAAGTTCACCTGCCACGTTTCCCAATGCACAGTCATATCAACGAGCAAAGCTATCTTACAATCTATGATCCAACTCACACATGCGTGATGATGAACTATTAACCCCGTCTCGGGGGTTGATATGAGCCACCCGTCCCCCTAAGGTTATCGCTGATACGCAAAGAACTCCGCGCGGTAGCGCGCGGAAATATTTATTTGTATTTTTGATGACATTTTAGTAATGCATATCTGCCAATTAAGGCTAAAATAAAAGATTCTGGCTAAAGTAAACTTTTTTTAAAGAGAGGAAGTTGACTTCAAACTTTGAAGTTTGCGGTTTTGCGGTTTGCTTTACCCATTATAGAAATTAATATTAAATAATTATTATCAAGTGCAGTTACCTGTTATATCTACTTAACGCGCAATCTTGACGTCTGTTCATCTAATACCAATACTGCATAAAAAGAGGCAAAGTTCATCACATACTCAGAATCCAAGCAAGCAAGACAAAGTGAATTTTAACATTTGTATCGCTGCGTTCGCTCGCTGAGCTCGCTCACTGTCTGAATAGCCAGTGCAGAAACGAAATGTGAACGCTGCATGGGAAACGCCTGTGGACGAATACGTGCTAATTATGACTATCTGGCAATGTAAATTAAATGCAAAATTCTGACTGTCGCATTCTGGTGAATTGTCATGAGAATGTGAATGTTTGATGGCTGTTGGGAAATTCATTGTTGAGGTAAATAATATAACTCATCTGCCTTCAAAAATCTGAGGGCACAGCACATACAACTCAAAGGTGTTTAGGAACGTCACCGTCATTTGCTGTCTTTCGCGGTCCCCCACCAATAGCCAGAATACAACACCAAGTGTAATAATAGTGTGCAACAAAAATAAATAGTGTGTGACAACATCACACCCTCGTAATCGATCAAATTATACCCCTGTAACTTTAACCAAGTTACCAGTGCCGGTGCCCTTCTGGTAAGGGTATGCATGGAGTGAAATGAAGCAGTCGTTGTTAGTGATGTAAAGGTGATGTCGATCCATGTCTCGTAGCACCTCTAAACTGAAGTAGCAGGACAAATGTTGCCATTGTTGAACTGGGCTCCGCGTCACCAACCTCAAACGAAAACCTTGCATGTGCACGCTTGCTGTGCCTGTATTATCGCAGACGCACACTTTCTGCGTGGTCTTGAAGTCAACCAATCTTGAAATCGTACTGAGGGTGTGAAACTGTCAATGAAAAAAATGCCGGGACACATGAACAGGGGGAAAGGCAATGATGGGAACAAAACTTTGCCACATGCCATGTGGTTTTTGCGAGCAAAAAGGCCGGGAAACAGCAGGAAACACAGTACAGAGCCCAGTTTCACGAAGACCAATTTGTCTTATTTAAGACAAGTTTGTCTTCAATAAGACTTTTTCAGTATCATGAAAAAGTCTTATTTAAGAAACAAGAATGTAAAACTAAGAAAAAAATTGAAGACAAATGTCTTCTTATTCAAGACAAAATGGACGGTTGTGTTTCATGAAAGCTGAATTGTAAGAAAATTCACAAAAATGTCTTAGGTTCACGAGGAAGAATTAAAGCACGTAATTCTTGCGTAGATTGCATGCAGGGCTCCAGTGTCGTTGAGTGTTCCTTGGCCGGAACTATTTCTTTCCTCGCAAATTACTTGAACGTGTTAGTCTGTTCGGTGCACAATTGTTAGTGTTGCGCAGTTCACGTTTTACTTGCGCGTTTACCTTTGTGTACTATGGAAGAGGACAGATTGTATATTCTCTACGAGAGAAGAATTCTGGGTTCAGATCCTTGTCCATGCTTCTCATTTTCATCATTTCCGATCGCATCCAATAGCCGGAGCGAGTCATGGTTCACTACCACCTTGCAGCGTCCATGCGGCAGCGCTCATGCGGCAGCTCTGGGAGCACGCGCTTCGCGCCATTTCTTGACGTTCAAGGAAGGAAGTTCAAGGAATCAACAGCTGGAAGACGACAAAATATGATTTGCGGATGGCAGTTCCTGGTTCTTGTGCCGTGCGGGGAATTGGTGTTGCGGTGACCGGTGACCAGTTTTGCAGCAACAGTGCGCATAGCGGAATCAAATGGAATCTGTTATTATGCCCGGTGGTACAGCAGCATTGATTTTGATCGGTTTCGAAGCCATATATTTATAATTGCTCAACTTGTAAATGCTAGCGCATGCCTTCCTCGAGTTGCCATCATAACTTGTTTTGCCAGCTCAGCCGGAAGTGTCATGTGCATAAGGTATGTGAATCTGCGGTGGAATTTCCTATGCTTTTGTGCTTTTGGTGGGGCTTGGAAAGGGTCTTCTGAGAATTATACGGGAAGGGGGCGCAATACAAGACGGAAATGTGAATGAGCAAACTCAAATGGCTTGGAGGCACTCCATAAGATTCCATGTTAAACGTTGAAATTATTGGAGGGACAAAGCCAACATTGAGGGGGTACTTTACCCCTAAAGAGGATACAGAAGGACTCGTGAACCTGGTCTAACCATCTTTTCCTTGTTCCCAACAACTGCTAAATAGGTACCTACCTAGGTTTAAGGTGTCTAGGACCCTATGCTGTTGGCCTCACCAACAAGATCGGCAGCACTCATTACCACGATGTACTTGGCCTCAATCATTAATAACTCAAAATTCTCCACCCATGATATCAACACGAAATGAGCAATATATGTTTAACATTATTCACTTACCTTTTGTAGCTGATCGTGCGCGTTTGTCACGAAGTTTTTCCTGAACATGGTCAGGCTCATGGTTTGGCTCACGAGGCCATGTTTTTTGCCATGTTTAGAATTTCTATCCAGGCTTCTTGGCGAGCCTGATTCTGGCCAGGGTCCCATAATTTTCCCATCAGTGTCTGAAAAGGAATAGGTTACGGTGTGATTAAAATATCCTTTAAACAATACATATGATTTGCTTCTTAAATACATAAATACATAAATTGAATACTAATTATGCTGAGCCTCCACCAGAGGGATCTGGGCACGACAGCCCCCTTAAAACACAAAATTAACAGCGACCTTTTGTCCCCCACTGGAAAGAATTGGCCCCATAAAAATGGTGTCTCCCCCGCCTTATATTTGGATGCTCGGTCAACTGATAACGGTGGGGGATTCCGCGGTAAAATTTAACCGATCAAACCATTTGAGTAGTATGACGAAGTGCCCTTTTATTTAATACCCTCGAGGGCTCTAGGGTCGTTCCCGGTAAATGGCAGGTATAGATGCAGGTTTCTGAAAATTATTACAAGGGCAATATATGTTACAATAATAATTTACAGGGAAACATGAAGGCAATGGGCTGGTCAAAATTAATAGGGAGACATGCCACAAAGGGTAACGTGTCATTTGGGATTGTTAAGCATGTTGAAATTAGTTGGGAGTAAGTCAGCATTCAGGGAGGTTGCAAGTGTCCTCCCAAAAGCATGCAGGGCTACACCAGGAGATCCTCTGATCCCTGACTGCCTGCACCACTAATTGTATCGTTCTCCAATCATTTCAGCAAATAACTATTCGTCAGATTCATGCCCATCTCTTTCTTGTCCAATATTGCTCGGAACACTTAAGTTTTTTTTCTGGCGTTGCTGGCTTCTGCTCCCCATAAACTTCTGAAACCTTTTACTGCATAGGTCCAGATTATTCTACCTTGCACTGCTACAGTTGTTTCATTGTAAGCCAATCCACACCAGCTGCGCAAGTACCCTGGCAATGGATTTCAGAGCCGTACGGCTTGACGTTCAGATGAGAGCTGACCGTTTTCTGTTCGACTGACGCGCTGCCAGCGACTTTTACTGCTTCCCAGCTAGAAGTTCTGACACGGTCACGTGCAAGGAACGCCGCGGACTGTCCGCAGCTGTTGGTCACGTGACTGAGCTTCTGATACACGTCGATGGCTAAGTGACTTCCTCTGGCAATTTACTTTTTATTTCCGGTGTGCTGCAGAAGCGTGTGTTCGCCGGAAGCAGGGGATGCACATTTGGGATGTTGGACCTGGTGAGTTGTATATGTGGTGGAGGGGCTCACCCACAGCTCACCATGTTATCATATATAAATATTTGAGGTCAAACCCTGGGTACTAATACTAAAGGGTACAACGGAATCTAGTATGCTTTCTAATTCAAGCCCTAGTGACGTAAGCACGAATGTGCGAGATTTGTACTAGAATCTACCAGGATTTTGGTATATACCGTGACTTCACGTAAACATTCGAAATGCTGTTCAAAACCTGGCTTCATCTGTGGCGCAGCGAAGACATCGAAGTGTCGAAGCGAAGACAGCGAAGTGTTGTGGTTGGGCGTGCGGTGCTTCTGATTGTTGGCTTTGAAAATTGGAATATGAGGCTGCAGAATATTGTTTGCATTCCTAGACTATTAAGCATGCTCTTAAGTTAGATGCAGAATTTCTTCACCTCATAGGATACAACAACCCTCAACCTGTTATCGTTCCTTAATCCCCTTAAAGTTTGGCGACTTGATATTGAAACCATAGCTAGATTTGCCAAATGTGAACCTAGGCTTACCGGTAAATTTATCGTTTAATGTGTGTCACGAATCATTGGAATTTAGCATTCGAATGCAATGCTAATGAAGGTGATTAGGATGATGGGATCACTCATTTTCTGTGGAAATGCTTACTTTTCAGGTTCTGTACAAAATGACACCAAAACGGGATTTCATTTAGGTAGTGAAGCTCAAAAAGATATATTTAATTATTTTTTATGCAGCATAACCTAACCTACCATATCCTAACCTCCCTTTGGAGAAAAAGTTTAACTAGCTACACCTTAGAATATTGTAATATTCAGTGCGCAATGCACACCAGATGAAGGTAGCATGCATGTTAGGACATGCATGTTACCTTCCATAGTTCCATAGTAACCATAGTTTACGGGCGCTCTATGACCAAAACCAAATTACGGGCGCTCTATGACTTACGCAGTTGATGCACACTTAAGCTACACTAGCCAACATACCTGAAGTTGACAACATGTAATATCTGGCAGGCTTAGTGAGGCATATGTGGTATTGCACTCGGGCAAACAAACTTAATTGATATTTTATGGCATCATTATTCAGCTATGGACACTAAAAAACTTACAGGGCTATGTCAGTTGCAGCTTATTTTGTGGGGATAAAAACCTGCATTTCTGAAACAATGGTTTTGGGCGGGATATTGTGCTGCTCAGCAATGTATGGTATATTTTTCTTAAAAGGTATTTTTTTATTTTGGGGGGACTTTCTAAATAAAACATTTATGAAGGTGACTTAAGATGATAGAACCACTTATTTTCTTTGCAAATGCTTACTTTTCAGGTTGTGAACAAAGTAATGTAAAAAAGTGGTTTTGAGTTATGTAACATAGCATAAAAAGAAATGTTTTTTTATATAAATGAAATGGAGCATAAGCTAACCTAACCTAGCACAGCCTATATTTGTAAGAAAAAATATGTGAAACGCTTTATTTCCTGAAAATTCTCACAATTAAAAAGGAACTTAACCCAGCCTAGCCTAGCCTAGCCTAGCCTAACCTAACCTAACCTAACCTAACCTAACCTAACTGAACCTAACCTAAGATACTTTTGAAGGAAGTAAATCCAATAAAACATTGTGAAATCTTTTCCCTCGAAACTTTTGGGTATTATTGTGCTTTAAGGTAGGAAAAAAAGACAAATACACGCATTTGCCTCCATCAAGCAAACAAATGGGACAAGTTTGGTCAAGTTTTGTTTGTTTAGGTCTTTTAGTTGGACTTTAAAAAAAGCAAAAGCAAATTCACACCATTTTTTCTTCTTATTTTTACCGTAAATATATGGTCCCATCATCTTAGTCATCTTGACAACCATGGTATTCTGAGAAGAAAAAAAATCCAAAGAATCCAAAAGCACATGTTAAGACAATAATACCGAATTTATAAGCTGCAGAAAAGCTTTAGTACTTATATTATCACCACCTATTGTTGCTACCAGATAGTTGTATAGGCATACACTAGGCGGGCCACCATGGCTCTTTGGAATTTTAACACGCTATGGCTCGATTACATTTTTATGGATCTCATTGGTTTATTTCAAATTATGTAGCCATTGGATCAGCTCTTTACATCACCATTTGTTCATGGCTCACACTATGCCATGAAAGACAGAACTGGGATAAATGTACAGCTTGCATAGCAAATGAAAGACATTGGGTTATGGGGGGGGGGGGTATTTGGTGTTATTGTCATTTAGATGAGAAAAGGTTTACACACATTTTCCTCCATGAAGCAAACTTCTGGGTTAGGCTACATCATTTCATAGGTTTTTAGTTGCAAAACTTGAGATTTAAATAAAAACCCAATATTGGATTCCTATTTTTAACGCAGGATGGGTTAGATGAGGTTAGATTAGGGTAGGTTAAGTTTTAATATTTTTTTATTCGAAAAAGTTGAGAACAATCATCTCCATTGATTTTTTTGCACTTCTTGTGTTTGTAGCGGTTACTTCGAAGAGAGGTTAAGCTATCTTTTGTTATGCTATGTTATTTGGTTTCACATCGCTTTTCATGACATCACCTAAATCTAAGTCTCATATGGCATGCCACTCAGGGCCATTATTTTGGTGTTATTGTGCTTGCCACCTAAAAAGGGCAAATTTATGCTTTCAGGTAGTTTGTGAAGAATTGGCATTTCTTTTTTCAATGCAATGTGTATAATATAAAGATATACAGACAAAGATATACAGACAAGTGGAAATGCCAGTTCCTCTTCAGTTTCCCGCAACACCCTAGCATAAATTTCATCAGGTCCTGCTGCCTTATTTGGCTTTATTTTCCTGATATGATTGTAAACAACATCACTGTCAATGAAATCAACATCATTTGTCAGATCCCATGTCACTGAACTATGGTGTACGGTCGGCAGATTGGTCATATCTTCCAATGTAAACACTGATTTGAACTGCTTGCTCAGCTCCTTAACCATCTCACTATCCTCACCCAATGTGGTCCCGTTTACTTCCAGTGGACCAATCGTGTTAGAAACTTTACTCAGCTTGTAGAAACTAAAGAACTTTTTACTGTCCCCATTACAGTTTCTAGCTAAATCCAGTTCTTTTGCTCGCTTTGCTGCTCTGGTTTTTTGCTTCACAGTGTCTCTAGCTTTTCGATACGCCTTGAGATTAACGACATTTGAGGCTTCTTTAAAAACTCTAAATGCAGTTTTCTTAGCCTTAATTGCTTTTATCACGTCTGGTGCAAGCCATGCTGGCTTTCGTACCCTTCTTTTGCGTCTTTGCTTTTGGGGGACATGTCTAATCTGAATTTCCTTCAAGTAAGATTTGAACGTTTCCCACATTTCACAGGCATTTAAATTGGAGAATTCTTCTTCCCATCTGCTGGCACTTAAAGCCGCTCTCATGCCGGTAAAGTCTGCTCTGTTGAAATTTGGAACCTTTACCAAATTATTCTTAGTAGTTCCTACTACATGTGCCTGCAATCTAACTATGTCATGATTTTTTTCACAGAGTTTCTCCTAGAGTCAAGTCTTGAACTGAATCACTTAAAGCCGAGAATACAATGCCCAAGAATGAGCCATGCCTGGTAGGTTCCGTAACAAACTGGTGTAAGAACAGGTCCTCTTCAAGGCATTTCCTAAACATTTTGCATGATGGGGTGCCAACACCAGCATTTTCATAACCTTTTAGATTAAGGATTAAAGTCACCAAGAATAAGGCATTTCCTCTTAAAGTTTCTACTGATTTCCTCACAAATCACCTTGTCAAGCTCCAGTTGCTGAGAATGTGGCAGGGTTCCTGATCGGTAGAAAGCTCCTATCCTAAGAGTATTGCTGTTGCCTTTTCCCACAGTGACATCAAGCCAAATGGACTCCACAGACACATTTTTATCCCCACCTGCTACTTTTTGAGAACTGAATAAGCTATTCATATAGAGCATTACACCACCCCCTTTCATTGCTGGACCCCTATTGCACGAACACATATTGTATCCCTGGATCTCATAGTCCTGTAAGTTATCTCCAAAATACCCTTCACTGACCCATGCCTCCGTAATGCAAACAAAATCCGGTTCCTCCTCAGCAACATAACACTTGAACTCATAAAATTTGAATCTGATACTCTGAGCATTAAACATCATACATTTAACAAATGCTCCATAACCACCTTTGGCTTTTTCATATTGAGGAGTTCTTTTATCACTAGATGAACTATAACTCTGTCCCCTTGAGTTGCTGCTGTCCCTATTTGCAGACTTTGAGGTTCTATTGCCTTGGTTGCCACCATTGGAATATTCCTGAGTTGGCAATGCAATTTCATCCCTCCCGACCCCATTTCCTAGTTTCCCTGAAGGACATGCTCGTATACTTTGCCTAACACATGGACCCCCTTATCAGAAAAGTGCAGGCCATCCCTCTGATAGAGGTCCCACGATGCATAAAACCTGATCCACTCGTCTACAAAGGAAAAACCTAGCTCATGGCAGAGCTTTCCTACCCTGGCGTTAGCTGCCAGTGCCTTAGAGCTCCACTCAGGGGAGGCTCTAGCCCTAGGCAAAATTGATGTTACAATGACTCTATTTGTACCCCTCAGGGTGGCCAGAAGGGCCCTGTACTCCCGCAGAAGCTCCTCACTCCTAGCCTGACCTATGTTATTTACCCCTACATGCACTATGACTGTGTTAAACTGGTGATCACTGGTGACCTGTGCCACCGCAGGTACCAGGTCCTTCACCTTGGCACCAGGCCTGGTAATGCACCTCCTGTCCCTCCTACCTTTACAAAATACCCGCTCTAAATTCCTTCACCTTGGCACCAGGCCTGGTGATGCACCTCCAGTCCCTCCTACCTTTACAAAATACCGGCTCTAAATGTCGCACACGAGAGTCTCCTATGACCAGCACTGACTCCTTACTACTGCTATCCTGGGGGCAGTCGTCCAATGCCTGGAACATATTTGTTGTTACTATGCCTGCCCGCTGGGCCGGTCGGCTAGACTTCCTCCCGCTCC
The DNA here is from genome assembly GCA_034440575.1 of Imbricaverruca yamaguchii. NCBI lineage: Eukaryota > Metazoa > Arthropoda > Thecostraca > Neoverrucidae > Imbricaverruca > Imbricaverruca yamaguchii. The sequence continues at coordinate 4,251,619 of JAOTOL010001651.1, read as the reverse complement.
TACCACCTGCCACCTGCCACTCACTGACCCTTTCCTTAGGTTCGCGTCTCCAAATCCTCCAGCCCCTGACCTCATGCCACTTCCCCTCCTGTGTCCTACCATAACTACCCCTCCTCTGTTCACTATTAACACTCCCCTCTTGAGAGATCCCAGCCACCTCCACAGTAGGGGAAGCCTCAGCTACCTGGTGGCCTGCGACCACCTGGGCATATGATGTCCCTGCTACGGAGTTACTTCCTGTTGGCCTCTAGATTGCGACGAGTTGGCGGCGCTGGTGCTAGGCGTATCTTACAGGTATGTGTCATTGATCAACCCACTATGATGTCCACAAAATATATTCAATATAGCTAGATTCATCATCACTGTTATTTATTACCCCCAGCTTGATGTCCTAAGCAAAGCGCTATCATTTATCATTGCAACGACGCTAATTTCGCGAAGGTGACAACGAAAAGAAGATTGCATTGGTATTGTGATCGACATCTTAGGAATTTTATATCTTTATGACATTTCGTGCTGGCTGCAAGGCACCTGTCACACAAGCTAAATAACAAGCTCTTAGCGAATCAATTCGTATCATGAGCAAGCATTAAACAACAATGCATAAATGACAATGCAACAATGCAACAATGGCACTTCATACAAAACCTTGAAATTCCACGCCACCCATGGTTTTCGCTATGCTGTACCGTTTTGCAAATGATGTTGAGAAGGTATGGAAGCTGGGAAGCTCTAATCATGCAGGCTGTACTAACAGAAAATATGTTTGTAGACTGAAAATGTATTTAAATGCATCATCCCTCCCATTTTATATGGGGCATGGGTTCTGTTTTATATGCTTGTGGGGTTTGATTTGTCCTCTCAATGTCGGCTTTACCCCATGAGCATATGTTTCTGAAAATTATTGAGGGACCAGTACAATACCTATATTTGCGCCAAGGGGAAGGAGGCAAACGGATTTGCAGGAGGTTCACCTACGCCAAGTAATACAAATATTGGATTTCGACCACTATTTTGTGAAAGGAGACCTTTCGAGATTAAAGAATTAGTGATTAACTGAATTACCCTGTGGAGGGGCCTAATATACAACAGTCGTTTATGATTCGCTAAATTTAAACTTTAACTCCCCCACCCAGTTCTAAAGTTTTCTCTTGGCATCCTTTGATAATTGTCACCTCACACTGCTAGAACTATACCTATACTACAAAACCCTCCAAAATATTGAGGGATTCCCGTAAAATAATTCCTGGTGAGGAAAATGGCTATGATGCACCGAACATATTACCGGCCTTCACAAATTGCGTACGGCATCGAAAAACATACCGGATCTGGAAAAACCGGGGTGGGATCGAGTTTGCGGCTTCGGTGCGACGCTCTTGGGTCCCAGTGCGACTTATCGCGCCCAAGCGCGTGGTTCCGGGGACCCAACACCAGTTTTCTGGGCTCAACGCGATGTTGGTGGGTCTTTTCGAACTTTCCTAGAAGTCCGAATCCCGGCCTGATTTTTCGAGCCCCTGGCGCCACCTTTTTGTATCTTACCTCGATTTTTCTAGATCCGTTATGTTTTTCGATGTCGTACGAAATTTGTGAAGGCAACTAGTAATATGTTGGGTGCTCCAGAGCCATTTTCCTGACCCGGACATTCATTTTGTAGAATCCATCTTTGTTTTGAATGGCTCCAGCTAGATTTTTCGTCGAATACCGATTCGGGTTTTGTGGTCACATTGTGCGCACGTGTGGCCCTAGACGCCAATTTTGTTAAGACTCGACGGACTATCGATGGGAGATGTGGGTTCCGAGCGCGATATTTTGGGAGACCGGTTCCAGTTTGTGGGACGCGTTGTACTTAGCTGTTTCGCCAATGCGATTTTCGGCTTCCTGTTGCAAGTTTTCGGGCCTCGGAGCGAGTTTTCCGGGGCCCACCGTATTTATTCAAAGACCCCTGCGGGAATGCTGGTGGACCGACGCAAATTTTTGTGGCCCAAGCGAGACTTTCGGAGCCCCAGCACGATTCCCGAGAGCTTATCCCTCTCAGGATGGAGGGGGAATTTGCCCCTTTGATATGCCAATGCGGCCACTAAAGAGTTTTTTTTTTGTTGTCCTAGAATGACATTCCGGTTAAGAAATGATCTTTGGAGCAGCAGCAGGATTTGCGGCTCAGCGCGATCTTTTGGGCCTGCAGTGTGATTGTCCAGGGCTGCGACGGGACTATTCTTTAGGCCAATGTCGACTATTGGGCCCGACGTCCTTTGCTTGGATCCCTAGCGGGAGCTTCAGCGGCCTCGATACTTGTTGTGGGTCCAATACGATTTGGGGGCTTTTGGCGTCATTGTTGGGTCCTCAGGGTGATTATCCATGTTTGGATTATTTTCGTTTCTCCAGCTTCATTTGTTTTGGTCGCAATGAGACTGTTGTGGAACGACCCGTCCTGCCTCTAGAGTGACTTTCATAGTCCGGCCGTTAATTTTTGGTAACCTCAGGCTCAGCGTGGTTTTCAGGGACCCCAGCTGGATCTTTTTGGGCCCATGTCATGCTAGTCAAGAACCTCGACACGACTTCTACTATTTCTTTGGGGCTTCTTCTTGCAAATTATAGGCTTCATTTCCCGTCTTAAGGATCTCGTCTAATTTCCTGGAGTCTCTTTACCAGTTTTCAATGATTCCTTGTGTGTCCTATCCTCCTCCATATACAATGGTCCTCCTCTCTCGTCTTTGAGGGCCTCCTCTTACATCCTGGGGTCTGTTTAGCATAGCATGGTGCTTGCTCTCATGCTCCAGGAACATTATCTGCCAAATTATGGGCCTCCTGCCCTGTCCCCTGTCTTGAGGGATCTTCAGTTTTGGAAACCCCACATCCTTCAATGCCTGCTGCCACTCCCATCTTAAGGGCATCCTCTCATTAACTTGGAACTCTTTCCCTCGAACTCTATTTCTCTTAGAGTCCTTTTTAAATTAGGGGCCTCCTCTCACGTCTTTGGGGCGTCCTGCTTTTGGTGTTGATTCGACCTGGGGGCCTCCTCCAAATCTCCGTTCTACGTCTCTTATAGGGACCTGATATGGTCCTGTTGTGGGAAACTCCTTTTCGTCCTGGGGGCTTCCTTTTCGTCCTGGGGTGCCTCCTTTTCATCCTGGGGACCTCCTTTTCGTCCTGGGTGCCTCCTTTTCGTCATGGGGACTCCTTTTCGTGTTGGGGTCTCCTCTTCGTCCCTGGAGCCTCGTTTTCGTCCTAGGGCATTCTTTTCGTTCTCGAGGTCTCCTTTTCGTCCTGGGGGCCTCCTCCCAATCTCTGTTCTACGTATCGTATAGGTACCTGATGATATTGCCTTTGGGAGCCTGCTTTTCGTCCTGGGGCCTTCTTTTCGTCCTGAGGCCTTCTTTTCGTCCTGGGGCCTCCTTTTCGACCTTGGGGCCTGTTTTTCGTCTTGGGAGCCTCCTTTTCGTCCTGGGGCCTCCTTTTCGTCCTGGGGGCCTCCCTTTCGTCACGGGGGTCTCCTGTTCGTCCTGTGAGCCTTCTTCACGGCCTGAGGGTCTCCTTTTCGTCTTCCGGGCCTGTTTTTTTCGTCCCGGGGACCTCTTGTTTGTCCTGTGGAGCCTCCGTTTCGTCATGGGGGCCTCCGTTCTGTCCTGGGGGATCCTTTTCATCCTGGGGGCGTCCTTTTCGTCCTGGGGCCTCCATTTCGTCCTGGGGGCCTCCTTTTCGTCTCGGGTGCCTCCGTTTCGTTCTGGGAGCCTCCTTTTCGTCCTGGGGCTCTTTTTCGTCCCGGGGCGTCCGTTTCGTCCTGGGCGCCTCCTCCCAATCTCTGTTCTACGATTCTTATAAGGAGCTGATATTTCCTGGGGGCCTCATTGTCAGTATATATACTGACGGCGCATATATACTGCCTCCTTGACAGCATTATTTTTTGTCCCGTTGGCCTCCTAACTCACCTTTTTTCCCGTGTATTTCCGGATAGGGGCCTCCTTAAATTTCAGGAGGGGCGGCGACCCCCCAGTCTCACAGCAGAGGGCGGGGGGATTGCTCCCGCTGCCCTCTGGTGGCGACACCCATGTATATATATATATATGTATGTGTATGTGTGTGGTATAACCGTAGGGTTCAACGTTTAAACTTGGGCCCAATTGGGAGAGCCCATTCGATAATTTAGGTGGCCCTGTGACCCACCTCAGCATATACAAAATACATCCATCTATTTTTAATATTTGATATTTTGGTGGGCATACCAAAGTTGACTTACGACCTTGAATGGAAAAGGCAGTCAGCTAAGCTTCCTTTACCTGAATTCTCCTCCAATCGATGTTACCCAGATGGCAGTGCTATCATGGCTTCCCCTATTCTTTACTGAGCCCAGATCACAACGTGGTATCACCTCAAATAACGGCAGGCGACCATCATTGGTATAGATTTCTGAAAGCCATTGGGAGGGCACGACGCATGAAGGAAATGGGCAGGCCCAAATGCATCTGGGTTCATATCACATACAGTCCCATGTTAAAAATTAAAACTATTGAGATGGCAAGGTCAACATTTAAATGGTGAGCAAGTGGCCACCCAAAGCGTGCGAAGTTACACCCCTGGTACCCATCAGTGGACCCAACCACTATAAGACACCATGCTAGGGGATTTGTAATACTCTGTTTCGAATGGCGTTAACCACATCCTTTCATTTCTTACTTACGATTTTCAATCCGAATAGGTATCTTAACCACCAAAGAATAAGTGCCATCAAGCCTTAAAATACATCCATGATCGAAAACCGTCACATCGCAATGCACACATCCCCACTTTATCACGTCGCGCAAACAATTTCCTCCTTTCTCAATTATTAACCATTTCCTTTAAGTATTTCCGATCAGATCCTCATACACCGTCTCGGGGGACTTCTTATATACCCACCTCTAATTTCCAAACTAGGCGTTGCATGGAAACGAAATTAATGGCGTCATCTTGTAGCTTGTGGTTTGGGTCGGTATCAAGTAAAGCATGGCATGTTTATTTATGGATCTGTTTTAGAACATTTATATATTAAAGGTCTTCGGATTTTATTTTTGCGGTCTGTTGCCATACAGGGAATAAAAATATTTGATGATGTAGATAGAAGGAAATGACATGGAAATGACAGCCGACAACATGGGCGATTAATAATGTCATCAACTGCAACATATAATGTGAGTTAACTTGCAACTAACTATGGTTTGTTTGTATGTGAATCTAAGGGACATCCGTGCAACTACAAATCCGTTGAAGATAATTACCAAAAAAGATAGAAGAAAATAGCTTGCACGATGCGAAGAAACATGTCACAAAACGTTTCGAGGTACGCTTTGATCTCGCCCTAGGCGCCTGGATCAAATGTCACACTGGGTCAAAATAGTAATGTCTTGACCTTCGACAGCATTAGTCGTGCATGATGCCATGTTGTATAGCACATGGTGTAGGTCAGCTTGAAACCAAATATGGCGAAATGTGTCCATTGGACAGATTTTGGGAAGTTCCTGTCATTGACGAAGTGTTGACAAATTGTTTTTCCCTGACCTTTGCCACATTGGGATTCAAAATATTAAATAATGGAGATAAAAGGAAAGAGTGGTCGCGGCGCGAAAGAGCATGCCACCATGACCCTGGTCTGTCGTATGATCTGTGCATTTTATACCGATCTATAACAAGATGTTCCAGAACGTGTGCAGCGCTTTCGGGATCAGTTTGAAGCAAAACCAGTTTGCTGACTCTCTTATGCCCTAACGTTTTACTCGCTCATCGGTATGATTATGTACATACAATCAAAGCATGGTTTTTGGTGCCATACCATGCCTAAATAATACATGGGTGATAGGTTTTTTCTTCTCTCGTGTGTTAGAACCCATGCATAACTTCACAATGACGACGGTTTACTATTTTCAGACGATACCTCGAAGCAAACCATATGCCTATGGGGGATTCCACATGCTACACTATTTGAAGGTGTTAACGAGAACAATATACCGATGTTCCCCACAACTAAATATTCGGTTGTTGCTGGAGATGTGGTGCTGGTGACCGCTGACGAGGAAATCAACATTCTATTCTGTCATGCTACTGTGCCATCTATTGCATCCGAATATTACTCATTCCTTGCTGAAACTGCGATTCACTGCGAAGTTCAACGCGTTTTTGTACTACGTGCAACAGTGCAACGTATGCATCAACGATCATGTGTCGGTGCCCCAGAAAGTGATAAATTTTAGGCAGTAAAATACTAAAGGGTTTGTGATGCACCGTATTGAATAGTCGGCCGGATTGAAAGAAATCATCGTGATGAGTTTTGTTGCTTTAACTATTTTTTATATCGGCTGACTTTGACATCCGCTTCAATAAATTGCTTCCACCGAAGTCGCTGGTTTCACTGCGGAATGTTTCGACGGAGTGAAGCTTCATCCGATATGCACAATATTTGGGGATAAAAACAGGTACATGATGACGATGCAGAACAGTAGTCTACCTGCAGTCTCTATCATACCAGGAGTCAAAGTCTGCACTGGTCTGTACCAGGTTCGCAGTCTGAACTACAGCACTAACGAAGCCTATGTAAAGCTAAATTGGTATAAAACTAGTTGTTGATAAATTGTGAACCGTCACACACATACACTATATATGTATATATATAGATGTATATGTATATATATATATATATATATATATATATATATATATATATATATATATATATATATATATATATATATATATATATATATATATATATATATATATATATATATATATATATATATATATATATATATATATATATATATATATATATATATATATATATATATATATATATATATATTATATATATATATATTTACGTATTCCTTTGCGTTGCTATTTGTATACGAATGCATTAAAAGGTTATATCGCCTGTAAGCATCCTGTTCGCTATAATGTTGAAAATCGGTATCGGAAGCTAGCATGCATCAAAAGAAGTCATCCGTCCACATAAACACAGTAAGCCACCAAGACCTGTACGTCACTATCAAGGAGACCAAATTGGATTAAAGCACCCAAGGGGTGCTAAATGTGCTAGCACAATAGCCGAACCGTACCCCAGAGGTCCTGGTTTTTGGCGTGAGGAAAATCTAGAACCCTGGGGGTGCTAAATCGCAAGCACCCCATGGGTACTCATTTCAAGCACACTGTTACTAAATATAGCCCAATGAAAAGGTGCTAACTACAAGCACCATGCTTATATTTAGCACCTGAAATTTTTCGATGTGATGCCAACTCCAGAAAGGTGTTTAATTCAAGCAGGCCTGTGATGCTGGAATTTGACATCTGAAGTAGCACCCAAGGGGTGCTAATCATTTTTTACAGTGTAATAAGAAGGTAAGGTATGTTGTAGAGTAGTTGGAAAGTATCTTAGATGCAGGTGATCAAAATATATTTCATTATTACGTTTGTCTATCAGTATAAATATACATTTCTGAAGATTATTTGGGTGCGAAGTACATGAGGGTAATGGGAAGCCCCACGTCTATGGGACGCACGCTTCATGGTACCCTATGCTAAAAGTCTGAATTATTGAGGGACAGGGCCAACACAGAGGGGGAATTTGCCCCTAAAAAAAATATATCAAAGAACACCCGTGGTCTAGACGCATGTGAATTACAAATGGAAAACACTCATGAAAACCTGCTGCAGGTTCCATATCTGTACATGTCTGCCAGACAGCTGTTTTTGGTGACGGTGGTAAGGTCGCGACATTCCAGCCAGTATCGATATCTCCGCCGATATCCTAAATATAATGTTGTCAGCTCCTTTTCCTGGCCGGATTGGTAGCTTCTTCTCATGGGAAGCACATTCCCGCAGTGCCCTAACCCTTGTTCATGCCCCTGCACCGAGTGGGGATGAACTATGTTGCAGCAATATCTCTTGCTTGCTCCTACCCTTCCTTCCCAACCGTAATCTTCAGTTGTCCTATCTCCTACTGCTTCTACCCGTGCCACGGCGAGATTCCTGCGGCGCTCGACATGAATGCAGTCAGCGTGGGCTTAAGAAAAAGTACCAGCGTTAGGATCAAATACGTCTCATATCCGTGGACAAGATTCTTCAAGATATCAAATGAACCTAATTTTGTTCAATTATGATGGCATTTAAGCTCGATAATGTCGTGTGGAAAACACGTAAATTTGGCTGGAGCGCCTACGGGACTGAGCACTTTCCCAGCCCATGTGACGTCACCGTTTGCCAAACGATGTTGGAGGGTCCCGGTCAAATTCATTCAGTGAGAGGGAAAGCTGGAAAATATTTCTAAATAGGACAACGAAGTCTAGTATAATTTCCAGTAACGATCCTCATCCCGAAATTGTATTTCTACTAGATTCTTACGAAGAATGATGCAGTTATACTATAAGTCGAAAAGTTGGTGGCAACATGCTACGTCTAGTAGGAAGTAATTTAATCATACGCATTATGGTACAGAAGTGATTTGACGTGCTAAGTCAAAACCCCCTGTACTCTACAGTGTGGCCAGTTATTTTGTCGGGTATGTGGGATTATTTGCATGGAATAAAGTGTTATCGCCCAAAAATCCTTGCATTTGTATTACAATGATTCCATGTTAATCCAACAGCGATGTTTTATATCGTCAGGATTTATTATATATTTGTGATGTGGGCCTAGTGTAAGATAGACATGACAACCGCATAGAAAGTGCTTCTACAATGATTACTATTTGCCATCACATGCCAAATTTGGTCGTGAAACACTGACATGTTCATATAAGCATCATATATGCACACCCTAAAGCGCATGAAGAAGAGCAGAAGTGAAGCCTTACCTAGCGATCGAAAGCATGCATTATCGCTCGACAAGCATAATAAAATATGCATTAAATAAACGTGAATCATTGTCCCTGATCTTCTCTTGGCGTGCTTGTGCCTCCGCTTTTTCCCACATCTCCTTAAGCCAGTTGTATTTATGTGACCCCTTAAAAGGATTATTAGACAACTTTTCTGAGGAAGTGTAAGTCCGCATTGCGTCCAGCGATGACGTTCTCCTCACATAAAACGACGGTTCGCTCACCTCTACCGCTCATCTTCATGCTATCGGCTCGCCGTCCAGTCCTTCTTGAACTCGGCTCCCCTGCGACGGCTGCCTGAAAATGGCAAGTCCCGCACCACTCGACCACACTGATTGGTGTCACAATGGCGACAGGGCACAATCACTGCCGACTCGACCATAGCGTAATGGCACAGCACCCACCGTCCGCCCGTCGTCGTGCAGCACCGATCCCCACATCATCCAAGCATAACGTCGAGCGACGGCCGCCGTTCGAGGCGTCAAACGCCGCCGTCAGCAAGCCGACAGGTACCGGCCGACTGTCTGGCATCCGCTTGGAGCCCAGCTCCGACGATACATGGTAGCCAAGTGCATTTCGAAATAGGGAGTCCAAAGTTGACCTCGTTACATAAATCACACCCTTTTGCTGATACTATCCAGACATGATGTACACCTTCATAGCTCATTTGCCTTGTCTCGATATTATTACTCAGGTACTCTTTTCGATCTCACGAATACTACATCCGACTGTATTTGCCTTATCCTTCCCTGTTTGTTTCTAAACCAAGGTCGCACATACATACCAGTTGTTCCGGGTTTGGGCAAGACTGTATGAACGTATTTTAATTTAGGCTATAAAATTTACAGCAACACAGGTCAACAAGTTGATGCTGGTTGAACGTAATTGTCCACAAGAAGAATTATGTTTCGAATACGCGGAAAGGAATATTGCTTCAAGTAATTGGATTTCTTGCCTACTTCTAAGAAATGTAAAAGACACATGCAGTACCAGGAACATGGGATAGGGAGAAAACTGTCATTAATGTCATGACCCTTTGGGTTTCTGTTCATATACATCACATACATATGACGAAATATATTGAATGGTCAGCTATTAATACAAACTTTTATTCTCTAAAATGTTGTTTCATCATTGGCGGACCTGGGCAGCCATTTCAGGTCCAAGATAGGAAAGGAATTAGCATCAAATGGAAATAAGTATAATAATGACGAAGGTGCTCCGAAGCAATATCTAAGGCTGCTTTTGTTTTTTTATCAGAGGCGTAATCAGGGAAATTGAACGTGATTAAAAGCAAATATGTGGTGACCAGGGGACAGATGAAGCAGCCCCCCCCCCCCACTCTGGACGATCATATTATTGGATATATGCTTTACATTACAAGCATCACTTCAAACTTCTTGGTGACTTTAATCTAAAGGGATATGAAAATGCTGGTGTTGGCTCCCCATCATGCAAAATGTTTTGGAAATGCCTTGAAGAGGACCTGTTCTTATACCAGCTTGTATCGGAACCTACCAGGCATGGTTCATTCTTGGACCTTGTATTCTCGGATGTAAGTGACTTGGTTCAAGACTTGACTGTAGGCGAAACTCTGGGAAAAAGTGACCATAACATAGTTGGATTCAAGGCACATGTATGGGAAATTATCAAGGATAATTTGGTAAAGGTTCCAAATTTCAACAGAGCAGACTTTGGCGGCATGAGAGCTGCTTTAAGTGCCATCAGATGGGAAGAAGAATTATCCAATTTAAATGCCTGTGAAATGTGGGAAAAGTTCAAATCTTACTTGAAAGAAGCTCAGATTAGACATGTCCCCCAAAAGCAAAGACGCAAAAGAAGGGTAGGAAAGCCAGCATGGCTTACACCAGACTTGATGAAATCAATTAAGGCTAAGAAAACTGCATTTAGAGTCTTTAAAGAAGCCTCAAATGTCGTTAATCTAAAGGCGTATCGGAAAGCTAGAGACACTGTGAAGCAAAAAAAAAAACCAGAGCAGCAAAGCGAGCAAAAGAACTGGATTTAACTAGAAACTGTAATGGGAACAGTAAAGCGTTCTTTAGTTTCTACAAGCTGAGTACAGTTTCAAGCACAATTGGTCCACTGGAAGTAAACATGACTACATTGGGTGAGGATAGTGAGATGGTTGAGGAGCTGAGCAAGCAGTTCAAATCAGTGTTTACATTGGAAGATATGACCAATCTGCCGACCGTACACCATAGTTCAGTGACATGGTATCTGACAAATGATGTTGATTTCACTGATAGTGATGTTGTTTACAATCATATCAGGGAAATAAAGCCAAACAAGGCAGCAGGACCTGATGAAATTTATGCTAGGGTGTTGCGGGAGGCTGAAAAGGAACTGGCATTTACACTTAGTATAATATTTTGTAGATCAGTTTCACAAAATGAAATTCCAACCGATTGGAAAAGGGCAAATGTAGTTCCTATTTTCAAGAAAGGAGAAGGAGGGAAAGTTGAAAACTATAGGCCAGTAAGTCTCACATCCCTAGTCTGCAAGGTACTCGAATCAATTATCAGGGATAGAATAGTTAGTTATCTGGAAGGTAGCAGATTGATTCAAGATACTCAACATGGGTTTAGAAAAGGACGATCGTGTCTCACAAACCTCTTGGACTTTTTGAACTTCGCCACAGAACAATTTGATCAGGGAAATCAGGTTGATGCAGCATATCTTGACTTTAGTAAAGCCTTTGACAAGGTACCCCATAAACAGTTAATGATACAGCTTCAGTCCCATGGTATTGCAGGTAGCATCTTAAAATTGATAGAGTTGTGGCTTTCAGATAGACAGCAAAGAGTGATGCTAAATGGTACAGTCATCATGACAAAATGTTTTTAGTGGAGTCCCCCAGGGGTCAGTACTGGGGCCACTACTGTTCATTATATTTGTAAATAACATTGAAAGTGGCCTAAGCAGTAAAGTTTTGAAATTTGCGGATGCTTTCAAGGTCTTTAGGGCAATAACAGGTCAAGATGAGCATATCTCGCTGCAAAAAGACTTAGACGAACTTGTGAAGTGGTCCGAAGAATGACAAATGAAATTTAATTTTGATAAGTGCAAAATCATGCATGTAGGTAAGCAGCATATGAAGGCTCCATACTTGATGGGTGGCCAAGTGCTATCAGTGACTCAACAGGAGAAGGACTTAGGTGTTATTCTAAACACAAAACCTGGGGCATCAGAACAGACCAAGGAAGCCAGGAAGAAGGCACTGAGAATGCTCGGGGCAATAAATAGGAATGTATCATACAGAAGTGAGGAAGTGATCAGGAAGCTTTACTGTGCATACATCAGGCCACATTTGGAATACTGCATCCAAGCTTGGTCTCCTAGCTATGAAAAAGATTGTTGGCTTTTAGAGAGAGTACAAAAGAGGGCTACAAAAACGGTTAATGACATAAGCAACCTGGCATATGAGGAAAGATTGAAGAAATTGAATATGTTTTCACTTAGATATAGAAGACTGAGAGGAGATCTCATCGAGGTCTTTAAATTTTTCCATGGTCTGGAGTGGGGATACCTCGGGGAAATGTTTGAATTAAACAGAAATGATGCAATTAGAGGTCATAAATTCAAAATTAAAGTCAACCACAGCAGAACAAGGTTAAGGCAAACCTTCGTCACCAACAGGGTAGTAGAACACTGGAACCAGCTGCCAGAAAACATTGTCAGTAGCAGCACATTGAACATCTTTAAAAACAGCATAGACAATCATTATAAGAATAGAGGGCTTGCTTTTCAGTATTACAGGGAGGGCTGATTGACATATTTGGTGGGCAACTGGTTCAGTGTACAGAGTGCAACCAAGAAGGGCCCTTGTGGCTCATAGTTGCACTAATCTTTTTGTCTTTATGTCTTTATGTCTTCCTTTTTTTGCAACGTTGACAGTTCTGGTGCCACTTCTACTAGTGGGGGAAACTTTAAATGTAAATACCTATTTCACGCATTCTGTGTACTCCTATATTTCAGCCCGGTACATATTTTATGCCTGTCTAGACGGCGCTGACTCGCCAAGGTGTAATAGTTCAAAATCTTATTAGTATCACACCCACTTTAACTGGCTCAGTTCAGCATTGCCATCTGGATATAATCGTGGAAAATCAGCCGTATATAGTGCCTTTCAATATATATGTCTATTTTTTCCACTTTACATTTGCAATCCGAAATCGCCCTGATTTTTGTCCTAGGAATTCCCATTGTCACTCCTAGATATGAAATATTGCCTCACAAATACACGAAGGGCTCTTAGAATACGAATGGCTCTTAGAATGTCCATTAATTCAAATTGAGTTAGTTTGCTCCGCACAACAAGCCAAAAAAGACGTTGGTGCGCAAGACAAAAGCGGGAACTGCTTTGTCAGAACTTTTGTCTCCGGATAAAATTCCATTTCCATGTTTTGATGTCAAATGTGAAAAAGAAAGTTTAGGAAGTCATCACGTTCCGTGGGGCTGGGAATGGCGAACGAATGGAAAAGCTTAGAAATGGCGGGCGAAAACCAGAAGAGTTCCTGTATAGTGCGATGTGTTTGCATAAAGCATATATTTTAGGTCGGGGCGGACTCCTGAGATTGGGGCGGACTGGTGAGCATGGGTAAAAAAAACCATCGAGTTGGTCGTCGACCAAAACATCTGGACAATCTATAAATACCTGTGGATCTGTGCACTGCTGCAGATGTGTGATCAGCAATGGATGGACGAGCTGAGGCGGTGGTCGGCTGTTTGCTGTCACTGCACGCAGCAGTGGGAGTCAGTGAGGGTCCGGGGAGAGCAGCCTCCTCTTCCACATAGTAAGCAGTGTCACCAGATGCACTGGAGCACCCCATGACACTAAAAGAGGTGAAACTAATTCCTGGAGAACTACCATTACTGCAATATTCAGCAGCATTGAGTTCCACAAATTTTGCAAAGAACAGATGAATGTAAAGGCACTAGAAAACATCTGGACAATCGATAAATATCTGTGTATCTGTGCACTGCTGCAGATGTGCATTCAGCACTGGATGGATCCAGTGAAATTGTGGTTGTCTGGCCTGTCTTCACCGTCACCGCACGTCGATGAGGGTGTGGGCAGAGGAGCCTCCTCCCTTACACAATGAGCAGTGTCACCAGATGGGCCTGCTTGAAGCACAAATTATTGCAATTAGGAACAGCAAGAATAAAATTGCGCAATTTAGATTCATGTGATCAGCCAGCGAGTGGATCCAGGAGGGTCAATTGTGTCATGACACCCCAAAAGCAAAAAGGGACCCAGCCCCTCTTTTACCCCACCCAAAAGGACATCAGTACTTATATCTCCAGACAGCATGTACCACACTGCTCCCTCCCCCATCCCAGAATCAAAACATGGAATACATGTGGCATCACTAGACATCACACTCCCCCCCCCAGGATTGGAACATTGAATACCAGCAGGGTCCCAGCAGACATCACTTCTCCCCCTAGAATGACCATATCAGCTGGGACCACAGCACATCATGGGCCCACCTAACCCAAACTGGGTCCCCTGGGTGGCTTTCTGGATCCACCTCTGTGACCAGCCATCACAAAATCATTATGCCTAGTTATACTTGGTAGCTAGGTTGTAAAAGACTAGCAATGCCACATATATCCAAACCCTATCAATATTAGGAGTATTCATTTATATATGGAAAGAAGCGTAGCCTATTTAGATAGGGAAATAACCATCATTTGCATTTTGCCACTTTTTCCCCGATGATTATATATATATATATATATATATATATATATATCATACATATATATATATATATATATATATATATATATATATATATATATATATATATATATATATATATTGTCATTATGTTCATTTATGGCTCATTAGTGGGTGCATACCTGTGCTCCTTATCCAACTAGAACACTGGCTACTTGTCCTCAGCTGGCTCTCTCATGTTTATCCCAGCTTCTTGGGCTCACAATCACCATGCGGCTTTTTTTAGTGCCAATAAATGCTTTGTTCAGAGCCTGCCCATGTTCACCCATCATACCCACACTTGCACACCTTTCTTATCCTCTTTTTTTGCTGGCTTCTCAACATCACCATCATCAACCCTTTGCTCTTCTTCTGCAATTTCAAAGCCCATCTTTGTTTGCTTCATTCTGTAACAATTAGGGCACAATGTGAATAAACTCATGCAAGATGTAAGATGGAGCAAACAATGAAAACTGGAGCACATACCTTCCAGGAGGGGCAGGGGAGGGCAGGACAATGCCAATACATGCATTTTTTTTTTTTTTTGGGTGGGACACAAATGGTAACCATTGACATTCTAACCTTCAAGGGCCACCCATTTGACCACTTATTATTGCATATGAGACAAATTTTAAATTTTGGTCTAGCTTTGGATACAACGTTTGAAAACACCACAACTGTGGTACATTAATTGCTTTCCTTTGTATTTTGTCACATTTATCAAACATTTTGACCCCAATCCTGGACTGGCACAATTTAAGGACACTGGGATGGGGGTCAGCATGTGACGCTTCGCTATGCACAAATAATCCCAAATTGGAGCATGGAGAGCCCTACAGCATTCCTGAGCTGTCAATGGTGGATAGCTGGAACAAGCCCCCATTGGGCAAAGCTTAAAGCAAATTTGAATGATTTTTAGAGCAACCCACAGTATGTCCTCACAAAACGCACTCATGATGTTTTCTTATTTTGGCTATGATTAATACATACGATTTTGGTGCTACTGGCATCCATACCTTGACCGAACACTGTCAATAACCATCTGGTCATGCACAGTAGGTCTTCAGTGCACGTATTTTACACTTTTATTGTGCGAAACACCAACACTGTCAATGTATAGGAAAGCTGGGCGAAGTGGACCACCCTCTCTCCTGTCATAGCCATGAATACATACGATTTATACCTCAGCCAGATTTATTTGCCTTGTGGAAAGATCCATGCTTTGGGCTTTTTCAGATCTTGTCTTAAGCTTTAATCTCGTATCAAGATTTTAAAATGTTTTTTTTTGCACTTTCTTCTACACTTTTTTTTTAAAATAAACAGAAACTTCTAAACCTGAACAACTAGGTAAGACCGATTTTTGTTTCTAATGCCCATGTTCTCTAAAATAAACATTTGAGTGCTAAACAAGCTTGCAGTAGCTAGGAGTCATATTTTACAAAAATAATCCCGAGACAAATTCCAGATCCCCAAGCTTCGCGTTGGGGCAAAGTGGACCACCCCTTAGAAAGCGACCCATTTTTTGCAGTGGCAGATCCAGTTCCATTTTGTGGGTGCAATAGGTGGTCATAGCAACCCACGAATATACTACATTTGTCCCAGATTGTTATTTTGGGATTTATTTCAAATTGAGAATGAAATAGTACATTTCTACCTCCCTGGACACACCTATGCCATTAAAGTGCACCTTTGTTTGCTGAAATTGCTTGCAACTCTTATTTCTAAGACAAGCTACCATACACAAGTCACAAAATATGTTGCTTGACATTTGCATTTAACACAAATGGAGTGCAATTGAAATGGTCCACTTTGCCCCACAATTTTTGAAAATATACCAATTGAGGTGCCCTCATTGAGCAAGGATTTCTCAGCTTTTTTACATAAGATCTAGATAATTTTCCCTTTTAAAGAAAGGATGACAAGGCATTGGGCTCCATCAAAGAGTTGGTCGTACCTCCATATGACATCTCATCTTCGACTTACAGGATGTCAAACCTTAGGTGGTTTGCTTTGCCCCACTCTCCCCTAACCATGGATTGTGATCCTTAGAAGTGTGGGGCCTAGAAGTGTTGTGAATTTAAGCCAGCTTAAATAATAATAGGCCACTGTCTTGCAAAATTCAATTTAAGCTGGCTTTTTCAATCCCTATGTTTAATGTCACCATTTATTTGGCCTACTCTTCCCTGATCATTTGCACACCTGTCAAGAAACTTCCATCTGGGGGAACCACTAGGTGGAGCATAACTCATGCATTTACATGGGGAAATAGGTATAACATGGGGAAGAGCTGGTTAAAAATTCATGAAATTAGTGTAACTGTGTCAAACATTTCAACTTTGAAAAATGAAATTTACCCACAGATTATGTTGCATTTGGATGTGATGATCACCAGTGGCAGATCTACAGGGCATGTTTAGGGAGGGCAAATGTTGGGAGGTAAATGTGCAAAACTGATAAAAGTGCTAAAAATTTGTTGATTTTTAGAAGAATCTGACAGCTTAGTTGGGAGGGGGGGGGGCATTTGCCCATTTTGCCCTAATATAGATCCACCACTGCTGATCACAAATATGTTTTCACTTAAACAACTTTCAGCTACATTAAATCAACCTTGAAGATTATGCTGCATGGACAGCTTTTCCCCATTTACTAACATGGCAGGCAGATGGTGCAACAATGCACCAGACAGGCTCAGTGACAAATTTTACCTGGTTTGATATGGAGGGGGCAAGGCTGGCAAAAACTCCAGAAACATAGGTGAAAAAGTAGGTAGAGAATGGTTGGCAGGATGTTCGACATGATACGAAGATGCCAGAAGTGATTTGCTGCCAATATTATTTCTTTAGATTGGTTAAAAAGAGAAAACTTAGTGCGACCAGTTTCTATTATAAATCATCATCAAGTACTCAAGCATCAAGCATTCAGTGCTGGAAAATGATGCATAATAGAAACCAGTTACAGTAAGGTTCCTCTTTTTAACCAATCTAAAGATTTAATATTGGCAGCAAGTCATTTCTAACATTCATATCATGTCAAACATAGGTGATTATTTTTTTTTCCACATGGCCTACCAATTGGGGTGGATGGTTATTTCCACCCCCCCCCCAATCCACCAAATTGTATGCAATGCCTGGAGGGAACGGACGACAGGTAATGCCTCTTTCTTGGATCATTCCTCATACCACAAATGCCCCCTTCAGCGATTCCCTTCTCACATCATTCAAAACCTGAATCTCTTCTTTCCCAGCTCAGCTGCCCTTTCCCGACTATTTCCTGCTGCTAGTTCCTACTAAGACCCGGCGCGGCGACCAGCCTGCGACCATTTGTCGGTGATTCTCGCTTTTTTAGACCATTGACTTAGCACGGGTGGTCTCCTTACGACCACCGAGAAACGTCGACGGGCCGTGGTGGCCGCCGTGGATATCTGGTATTTTTGGTAGCGTAAATGTGGTATATTAAAAATACATGCTAGATTGTTAAGATGTACTATATTAGTGTTTGAAGGGCAGTTTTTCACGTTAGAAGCAAACCTACGACTGGGCTGCCTTCATGAGCTGCAGTCTGCGGAGTTTGATCGGACAGACCCCAGAAGATGTGTCACTTTTTAAAGCATAACAATCCGGCGAATGGAAGCAACATAAAAGCACGTCGCGAACCTTGACTCCTTGGTTTTTGCGTGTGTTAGCCTTCGCTGTTAGCCTCTCAAATCAGCCTAACCTTAGCGTGTGTGGTCTTCGACGACGTCGGCAGATCGGTGACTTTTTTTACCCCTGCTGGTAAGAGTGAGGCAGACTGGCGAGGGTGGGGAGACTTGTGAGAGTGGGGCGGACTGGTGAGAGTGTGGCGGACTGGTGAGAGTGGGGTGGACTTGTGAGAGTGGGGCGGACTGGCGAGAGTGGGGCGGACTGGTGAGAGTGGGGAGACTTGTGAGAGTGGGGCGGACTAGTGAGAGTGAGCTGGACTTGTGAGAGTGGGGCGGACAGGTGAGAGTGGGGCGGACAGGTGAGAGTGGGGCGGACAGGTGAGAGTGGGGCGGACAGGTGAGTGGGGCGGACAGGTGGGAGTGGGGCGGACAGGTGAGAGTGGGGCGGACAGGTGAGAGTGAGGTGGACTTGTGAGAGTGGAGCGGACTGGTGAGAGTGGGGCGGACAGGTGGGAGTGGGGCGGACAGGTGAGAGTGGGGCGGACAGGTGAGAGTGGGGCAGACTAGTGAGACTGGGGCGTCTGCTGCGCGTGCGTGAATGCCGGGCAGTTGGCACCCTGTCTAATTGAGTAAGTTGGCCTGCGGCTGTCCGCCAGGGGATTGCAGCCGGTGGTGGTCTTGTGGGAAATAACAGACAGGCGGGCTGACCAGCTGCTGGCTACTGACGTCGGTCATCAGCTGAAGACTGATGTCGGTAATCAGATGGCTACCGACGCGGCTGTCTCATCAGCTGGTGGGAACTGACGTAGACACTCGATAAGCTAAGTGTAACACTCAGGAAAGGAAAGAAGAGCATCCCAAAAAAGTCAAGATACTATATGAATTTGGCGGGGCCTTGGAAAGTAAAGGACACAAAGCTGGTTTGGGAGGAAGAGCAGTACACAGGGTAGGAAGCAGGGGTGTTGCTTTGTGTAATTTTGAGGGTGCGATTGCCCAATCAATATTGGCCGTGACCCCCTACCGAATAATTTCAATCTTGAACATGGGACCCTTCGGAGTATACCCTTCACTCAATCGACTTGTTCCCAGTTTGCCGCCAGGTGTCACGGTGGAAGCACGTAGGTGGGGAGCTCCTACTTACCAGATGAGTCGTTGCAGAACAGGGCAGTACACTAGGCTAAGCTGTGGATGGGTGTGTAGCAATTACTTCCGTGAATATGCTTACTTGACCTAGCGACCTAGCGAGGCTGCCCAGCGCCAATTTGTCTTTAGGCTACGCGTTCTTTGGCTTGTGTACTTTTCCTGTCCTAGCTTTAACCGTATAAGTTGAACTCTTTAAGTTTAAGATATAGCTTAAGATTAAAATAGCGAGCTTAAACTACGCTAGGTAGCTTTGTCGATCCTCCACGGGAACGCTCTGTAGACAGGTGATGCTGTCTTGTGGCTTAGGTTTCTGTAGTGTAGAGGATAAGTTTGATCCTATTTATGTTAAAGTTTAAGATAGAGTTTATGATTTAGATAGCCAGCTTCAACTACACTAGGTATATCTCCACATACCGGTGCAATCGTAGAGGTATCTAGGCCTTTCCAGAATATTTTAGTATTTAGTTTTGTTCAGTTGAAGTTTGTAGCAACGCTATTAGATGACCTTGAAATTGTTGGCGGTCACGGTGTAGTTACGTTCGTAAGATAAGTCCTGTTTTCTTTTTCTAGATAGCCTGTTGCTGTCCTTTCTGTATATAAATATTATAAGTTACATTAGATAACACTAATACTTTCTTGACATACTTTATTTAGTTTTGTGGTGCATAGTATTTTTGGTGTTTAAGTTTAAGATAGAGTTTAATACTACGTCGGTCGTAATCATAAGTGTTGTATGACTTCTCTTCATTTTCATGTATTGCCATAAATGATAGCATAAGTGATATTCATCTAGTTATCTACTTGTCTAGAAGACAATTAGATTAATCTAACGAGAAAAAACACAAAGAACACACAATTGTTTAACAGTTTCTGCCTAGTGTGTTGGTATTCTTGAAGTACTTAGATCATTATCTGACAGTATAGGAGGTAGAAATTTATCGTGAATAACAGTTGGCCATTTATATAATTTTTATCGGTTCTTTAACGAGTTAATATCAATCTAAATCAGTCTAAATCAATATAAATCACCCTGTATGATGGTTTCTACCGGGATGCATTCACTAGAGGAGGAGGGTGGGACCCTTAAGGGAGAGCTTTCCAAGCTCAAGTCTGCCCTTTGTTATGTTGCACTTGCACAGAAAAAAGAACTTCTCAGTATGAAAAAGCCAAAGGTGGTTATGGAGCATTTGTTAAGTGTATGATGTTTAATGCTCAGAGTATCCGATTCAAATTTTATGAGTTCAAGTGTTATGTTGCTGAGGACGAACCGAATTTTGTTTGCATTACGGAGGCATGGGTCAGTGAAGGGTATTTTGGAGATAACTTGCAGGACTATGAGATCCAGGGATACAATATGTTTTCGTGCAATAGGGGTCCAGCAGTGAATGGGAGTGGTATAATGCTCTATGTGAATAGTGTATTCAGCTCTCAAGAAGTAGAAGGTGGGGAGAATGTGTATGTGGAGTCCATTTGGCTTGATGTCGCTGTGGGAAAAGGCAATAGCAATAAACTGCGGATAGGAGCTTTCTACCGATAAGGAACCCTGCCACATTCTCAGCAACTGGACCTTAATAAGGTGATTTGTTAGGAAATCAGTAGAAAGTTTCAGAGGAGGTGCCTTATTCTTGGTGACTTTAATCCAAAAGGATATGAAAATGTTGGTGTTGGCTCCCCATCTTGGAAAATGACTTGGAAATGCCTTGAAGAGGACCTGTTCTTACACCAGTTTGTTACGGAACCTACCAGGCATGGCTCATTCTTGGGCATTGTATTCTCGGCTTTAAGTGATTCAGTTCAAGACTTGACTCTAGGAGAAACTCTGGGAAAAAAATCATGACATAGTTAGATTGCAGGCACATGTAGTAGGAACTACTAAGAATAATTTGGTAAAGGTTACTAATTTGAACAGAGCAGACTGACTGTATGAGAGGGGCTTTAAGTTGCCATAAGATGGGAAGAAGAATTTTCGAATTTAAATGCCTGTAAAAAGGTTCAAATCTTACTTAAAGGAAATTCAGATTAGACATGTCGCCCAAAAGCAAGGACGCAAAAGAAGGGTAGGAAAGCCAGCACGGCTTACACCAGACTTGATAAAACCAATTAAAGCTATGAAAGCTGCATTGAGTGTTTAAGAAAGCTTCAAACATCGTAAATCTAAGGTCGTATCGAAAAGCACCGTTCAGGCATTCTAAGGTCGTTCATCGCACCCTCTCGCAATCAGGCATTAACCAAACGCACGTCATATATATAACAGCAATAATATTCTAGACAATTTAACTGGCTTCAACAGTCACCACCATCACTCGGAAACGTTCAGTCCATAGGAGAACGGCTCGCAGGTCGGCTGCCTCGCTTATAAATTTACCTTATAGTACAAATTGATATCATGCACATATCCAAGCATAATTGTGTGAATCATTACACCTTGTCGGGAAGTACTCACGGTGCTATCTCCGTCTACGGGTCGGCAGTTGATAACGCGACCAGAGCGAACAGTGCGGCGCGCACCCTTCATCACCCGCGGCACGGCCGCCAGTTCAATTCTGGACGTAAATATCCTCCCCTCCTCGCACCTGGTCGCTGAGGTATTTACTACGCGGACACCTTTTCAAGGGGGTCGTAGTTTTCACGTCATCCATTGCTGCACTATATCTTATTTTATCCGGCCCTGCTCTACCGCTTCTCCTGTCCGTCCGTGCCGAAATGCAACCACCGGTCTTTGCTGATGCCACCAGAGAATTTATGTGCTTAAGCTAATATATTTGCCTTTACATACACCGCATTGCATTACGCACACACTGCTCGTATGCTTATCGCCATCTTCGACATCTCCGTCTACCTCTTCCCCATCCTGAACTTATCCTATTTGGCCCCACCCATGATACGGGTCGCTCCCAGCAATGAATTTGGTGAGAAGGCACAAAAGCTGCGGAAGAGAATTTAGGTTGGTTCGGAAAGGTTCGGGAAAGAGGATAACACGTCAGAAGAACAACACTCACATGACCGATGATGAGTGGCGAGTGTCCTCACCTGAGTACTTCCTCTCCTCCGTCCGAAAACTCAGCCATCTGGTCACCGCTGGACGCCCGTGAGGCGTCGGTCCGGCGTCCACAGCCGCGCGTCTTCGAGACCCTTCTCTGCGTCTCTCCTGTTCTGCTCTCCTGAATTTTCTTTAGCCCCGCCTTCTTTTTCTGATGTACCCACTCCCAGGGCTTCGGGGTGAGTTCGCGCTCCTGATTGGTTTTGGCTTTTGCCGCCTGGGGCCTTCATGGCTTTTTTTCTGGCTTAGGTGGTGACGTCTTCACGTCCGGGCCACCGACCTCACGTGCCGGTGACCCTTCTTCCGGAGGTTGTCCAGCTGGTGTTTGCACATCCGGTGGCCAGGTGCCAAACAATTTCTCCGGTTTTCCCCGGATGTTATTGCCGGAACCACCCTCTGATCTTGGGCGCCGGCGCCACTCACGTTTGCCTTGGCTTTCAGGGCAAATATTTGTAAGGAAAGGAGAAGTTGACCGCGTTCTGGCTGGACGTCTGGTGGCCCGCTCGGATGGGAAAATATACAAATTTTGGTGCCGAAAAAATGTAAGCCTCCCCCCAGAACCAAACCAGTCGGGAGCATAATACCGGTAGCGCCTCTCTGATGGTGGGTTTGTGAATGAACACCACCAGAGTGGACTTGCTCTGATTAATGCTATATTCTGATTTCTTCAGAAGGTGCAAGTGATTCCCAATGATCAAATTTGAACAACATTGAAACAAGCTTCCTTAGGATGTGAAGTTTGTTTTATTATCAAAGCATTTCACCTTGTCACTTTTCCCTCAAAGTGAAGTGGGAGCAATTGGCCACTCAACATCTTGAGATAAAAACGCGTCATACATGTTCTTTGTGATGTGCTGATGATTTCCAGTGGTATTAGTTGAACAAGAATCAAAAGTGCTACATTTTTTATCTTAAATAACTTCCATGAATGTTTAACCCTGTCATTTTTGCGCTAAATTCCAGAATTTGTGTCCCAAATTATCACATGGTACTACTTTAAATTATATATCAGATGTTCTACATTGTCGAATTTGTTGTCAATGATCTTAAGCATACTGGCATGAAGTCAGCTACCTCCTGATGCCATACTCGACTACTTCTATGAATATTTAACCTTGTCATATTTGCACTGAACTCCAGTATTTATGTCGCGAATTATCACATTGTATTATTTTGATTTGCATAGCAGATGTTCTACATTAGCGAATTAATTTGCCAATGGTCTCAAATAAACCGGCATGAAATCAGTTGCTTTCCGATGCCATACTCCACCACTTCTATAGATATCTAACCATGCAATTTTTTACCTTTTGACATTAAGCTTTCCGAAATTATTGATGTTCTGGCATGGCTCGATGGATGTCAGGCGCCGACAATTGTTGCCCAGAGGATCCGGAGGGCCGCCGATCGGTAGCATGGCAAAAAGTACATTTCCACTCTCCAGCCATAATAAGCAACATCGGCTCTGCCACGCCAAAATTGTGTAGGAGAAATTAACGGTTGCAGATGCATTCCTTCCATTCAACGCCCATAAGCGTAATGCTATTAAGCAATATCGAGAAAGCCTGTGGGCCTCAAATGTAATGGTGGCGCAACTGATGCCAGGCACATCGCCTATCGTTTCAAATCATCTGAAAATCTGCGTGTAACTTTGGCGTTGGGGTACATTAACCCGTCCCGTTTCGGGGGGGGGGGGTCTTCAACCGCCCCCATCAGGGTTTTCGCGGATAGCAGACGAACGGCGCACAGCAGCGCGCCCACATACTATTTCCCACATCAATTTGATATGCTGTTTTAAAATTTTACGTCAGGTCATCTAGGGTCAACGAGTTAGTCAAGGTCAAGTGAGGTCACCTCCAAAAAAATTCAACCAGTCGTCACGCTTTAACAGATACAGATATTTTAATGAAACTTTCAGCGTTTGCTTATCTTTACGGATGCAACAAAACGTATTAGTTGAATTTTTCTTTTTCTTTTTCGTTTTTGAGTACATCTAAATTTTGCGTATTTGCCATATTGCAGTTCAAACACAGGATTCTGGCTAAAGTAAGCATTTGTTATTAGGACAAGTTGACTTCCAACAACGTTTCTCGGTCTGCTCTACCCATTAGAAAATTATACAAAAATTAAAGACAATTGAAAACTTAACATTTTGGAATTTAAAAAAAAAAATTGTTTTAGGGGCCAAATACAAATTATAGCCCTGGTGGATTTCGCTGTCCTTTTCTCATTCCAATTCAATTTTGTTTTTCGTATATCCCCCAAAATGAACTCCCCGGAGTAAAAAACATAACGTAAGTCGTGAAAAGTCGTACAATTCTAGCCCCCCTGGTGACATCACTTTCGGGGAGTTCATTTTTTGGGTGGACCTGGACTATACACGTCGAGCACTTTCCGATGACACCTCTTTCGTTTTCGTGCGATGCTTAGTTTTGATTTTAGAGGGGGGTTCTTCAACCGCCCCCCCCCGAGACGGGGTGGGAGGATTTTACAGGAAAGACGGCGCGGGTTAACATGCACGGGATGGTCTACACCGCATCATATTATGAGTGGCGGCGGGCGGCCAGGGACGGGCGTCCAGCTGACTATGGTGCAAAATAGTTCTAGAAAGCAATACGCATAGTAACAATATGCGCAATATATCACTGTAAGTGGCAATTAAGTTGACGTCTGAAGGCAGGCTAGGCAAGCTTTCATTAATGCACTTCTCATCATACATTATGGAGACAGAGTCTCATAGATTGTAACTTTATTCTTCGCGCACACACCAGTGAGCATCCGGGCGTGCTTGTAACGTGCAGCATGTTTTAGAGTTCTTAAATGGCATCAGAAACTTACCTGCTTTCTTTCTTTATTGGAGATCCCCTGATGTCCGCATTTACATTGTGTATGAAGCCTAACGGACCTGGGAGCTGCAATGCCTAACTGCATAGCTGCATAACAAGACACCAGCGATCGAAAGCTCATTTTATAGGGAAGATAAAAGAAGTGTTGCCTAGCGGACCAAAAACCAGAGGGCTGGGTAGAACCACACAAATATTTGGTAGCGCTAGTGCTACTAATCTGACATTATTAATAATATGCTCCGCACTCCACGGATCAGAGAAACATCATCTGACAGTCTGAGGGGCGCCATCACCGCAAATGGGAGCATAGCGTAGTGCTCCCACCATCTAAGCACTTCGTCGTACTCTCGCATTGAAAAAAAATAATCGCCGAAAACCCATCCATTCATTCACACTTTCTCTCATCATAGCTCGTCGTGCTCATCCTATGGTGGAGAGAGCTTGCTGGCTCAGTGGTGACGCGTCGGTCGCGTGACACAAAGTTCCGCCTTCCTCCCAAAGTCCAGCCGGCAAAACCTATACACTTTCGCGCTCCAGACTATTCTACCTATTCTTTGCACCTTTTGAAATCCAGATTGGAAATTTGGCAGCGAATTTACTGCTACCAAATGAAGAATGCTCCGTCACAGTTCATGAGGAAATCAAGAGGAAAATCAAAACACGAAGAAAATTGTGATCTAGGAACATTAATCTGTGAAATCAATCATACCAGGTTAGATCAAATGTAAGCCGACATTGGCCAATGTTGCTCTGAATTCGGCTCTGAAGGCTTCAGGCCAACATACGTTGCTTGAATTTAGGCCCAATATTTATCTTCAAGTAAGTTAAAATAGGTAGAATTTCTCATGGAGGACGACAGGATGCTGAGCCGAATGAATATCGAAAACAAAAATAAGAAGATCGTGGAATAATGTGCCGATATTTATCGGAGGCGCACATCGTGAAGCAGCTGGAATTAACACGCGCCCTTGAGACCATTTGAAAATTACGTGCACTAAAGGGGAGGTGGCGGATTCCGCCCCCTTCCCCTAGGATCTCGGCTTCTGTTAAAGCTAGAGTAACAAAGTTTTGTGATAGATGGGTACGGTGCTGACCTCTTGCATCAACTTAATTACCTTAGGTCAATATCTTGCAGATCAAATGGGGTCACATGTCACATTTTGCTTGTTTTGCGTGGCTTGGCTTGATATTGTTATGCAGCTTTGCGATTGTGTTCAAATGCTCCGAAATGTGCATCAATGATGTATTGGATATGACTAATGATGTAAAGCAAGACGATAGATCTCATTAAACCTAGATCTTATGGATTTAGTCTCATTTGACCTCGGGCCACTTAGCACTTCATTGGGGCAGTTACCGGTTCCAGTTACCGGAACCGGGCCGCTCGCCGGACCAGCGGGAGCCTGGTGAGCCATTCAGATTTACGAAGAAAAGGTTGAAGTACATGACTGAAGTATGGAAACGCTTAGGTTCACAATGACTACAACCGAAGTTTGCATGCTGTATATAGGGAATAACATGAATGACAGGAGGGCATGAATCGCATGGCAGTCATTTGCGTTTATGACAACCTTCCAATTGACCAAGCTTGATTCCATTAACCCACCATGACCTTGAAACAACATTAAATGCCAATATACATCAAACAGGTCGCTAGTATTGCCAAGAACACTTTTCTTTTCCAGATAAACGGGAAGCGCATCAGCGCCGATTTTTGTGGTCTGCCGCTAAGAAATGTTCTAACGCTGACGGCTTCTAACTCGACAAGTTTTAGCCAATTTGAGTTTTTCTTGTCTTAAGCGACACGCTGGGAATTTCTGAACAGGTACACAAAAACGGGGTATGTCGACCCGTAAAATCTGGAACTTTTTACGAAAAAAAATTATATCCGCTCTACCCCCGCCCCCTGTCGTGTCAAACAATGTATGGAGCGTCAATGGATAAAAACTGGAAAGCCTTAGGTAACAGACATTGGTCCTGAGGCTTAGAAGGTGATAGAAATTGACCATCCTGAATTAACTGCTGAAAGGGAAAGTCGTCCCCAATGCTGTTATACAATGAGGCCATGAACAAAGGAAGTAAACAAAGGGAGATTCAAGAGAGCCCCAATGTTTTATGTTTTCTGTCCAATTGCACACATTTTCTATTTCTCTGTAGAACTTGTCAGAATCGGTAGCGCGGACCGATTTATCGCCGAGGGAGGGCCTTTGCTG
Organism: Imbricaverruca yamaguchii; assembly: GCA_034440575.1. NCBI lineage: Eukaryota > Metazoa > Arthropoda > Thecostraca > Neoverrucidae > Imbricaverruca > Imbricaverruca yamaguchii. Next base: position 4,224,155 of record JAOTOL010001651.1, on the reverse strand, counting down.
AAACTTAGAACGGGGCGAGGATGAGTGCCGGTCACCCATCACCGTCCACGTACTGTTGGCGTGACAAGCGTGCTCTCATCTGGCATGCTTCCCGCTGTGACACAGTATCTCTATTCGATTGGGGACGCGCGTCGTCCAGTCTGTGCTCAGAGCCGTGTTAGCTTCCACAGACGTTACCGCACCGTCACGAGTCATGCTCATTGTTCACCACGCATAGTATCAGCGACTGGCTGGCATCAGACTTATCTCCCACACACCTCACTCTCTCCCTCCCTCCCTCCCTCCCTCCCTCCCTCCCTCCCTCCCTCTCTCTCTCCCTCCCTCCCTCCCTCTCTCTCTCGCTCTCGCTCTCGCTCTCGCTCTCTCTCCCCCTCTCCCTCCCTTCCTCCCTCTCTCTCTCTCTTTCTCGCTCTCGCTCTCGCTCTCGCTCTCGCTCTCGCTCTCGCTCTCGCTCTCGCTCTCGCTCTCGCTCTCGCTCTCGCTCTCTTCGTGTGCACTTGTCAAGTTCACCCAGTTCGGCGTGGCCAGTGTTGGAGCTGGGACGGTCGCCGGCGGAGCAGATGTGTAATTGTGCCGGCCGTGAACGGCCGGGCCCGAGTGTGCGCCACACTTGTTACAGTGTGGCCGGCTCAGCGGCGACATTAGCCGGCGACATGCTAGTGCTCTCGCTCACTCTGATCGGCCTGTTCGGCCCAACCACGGCCAGCGTGCCCGTCAACCTGACCGCAGCCCTCCAGATCAGGACGGGAAGCTATCAGACCGACGACAGGGTCGAGCTCAGCAAAGGTAGGCCCATGTGCGGCGCACTGCGCCACTGCCTTGACGGGTCGTCGAGGTTGTGTTCCATAGCTGACGTCATCTGAGGCAGTTGGTGACCGGATGACGTCAGGACGGTCCTGTAAGCTTCACGGAATGGAAGCACTAGCGCACCAACTGAATGCTAAGTTGCTGACTAGCGGAAGCACTAGCGCTGACAGGAGATTATTCGAACGGTAGTACTTCTGGTGCCCACCTGAACACATCGTCATTTATATTAATATGATGCATAGCATAGCGAATTCTGGTGCTTATACTGACTGACACGTTTGCACGGAACAAGCATTGCCAGTAGTTGGCACATCATACATAAGGGACATGACTTCGCGCTTCTGTGGTCAGTAGGTTGTCATATATAGGGACCGATGTAAATCAAAGCAATGGGACCTTGTGGTCATGTTAAATCATACTTGTACATGTAAGTGCGTCTTGCAAGGCTAGCCGTACTGTTCGTAATTCTGCAAGGTTCCATGGATAGATTAGTGGCAGTCAAACAAGCGTACGATCAGCAAACCTCGTTCGACTCAGGATTTAATTATCTCAGTACATCATCAAGCTGATAAATTAAGCAGTTGCTGGACTGCTTCTGGAGGAATTATCCAATGACTGATGCGTGCCTTCCTTGGTGGTCCCAGAGCTCGAAACATGTGGATAGCCCACAATACCGTACCGTCAGCTGTACGTCTCCGATTTATGGAATCGCTTTGACGTCACGAATCATTAATTGTTCCTCGAATCAGGCGAAAGCCAAACCAGTTGGGATGGACATTGTTTCGTCACTATCAATACAATACCGGGTGTTTTTGGCATTGTTTCGTCACTAGCAATAGAGTGCCGGATGGGGTGGGTATCGTTTGGTCACTTTCAATGCAATGCAGGGTGAAGTAGGCTTTGTTTCGTCACTATCAATTCAATAATAGTTCTTGTTCCTGTGTATAACATTTTGCGTCTCCTTTGCACTCATCAAATAAACTACCTTTCCACGTGCTTTGCTTGGAAAACTGGGTGACTTCTTAGACTCGGCCTCGTTCCTCTCGAAGATTCTCCTTCCTTAAGTAAATTTTAGTTAATCATAACGTTTGCTGACAGAGTCCCTGTAGGCCTTTTCTGATAACTTGGTTCATTTTCCCTCCACCAGACATTGTCATCCCATCAAACAAATTTCGATTCAACTATTTGTAAGCTGGTGTGCTTTGGTAGTGGTATCCGCTTCGGATAAGTGGCCTAAACATCGACTTTAATTGATAATAACCGGTCGCAACTTTCCATAGTTCACGTTACGGACTGGTCAACGCTATAAAAATAGAATGTACGGAGAGCAGCTTCGCAAAACCGGTGTTCATCTAGCTAGACTTGTTGGGCTTGTTATCCATTCATCATCCAATTGTAGAGCTTTGCTGTTTAACATCATGCTTAGGCGGAGTTTAATCTGCCGCCAATGCTTCGAAATGGCCATCACGCTGCCTCGTGCAGAACCAATATGCCAATTTCCCGGAGTCTAAAGACAAGCGCGGGCGCCAGCTCGATCCCTCTCTCCCAGCAAAGTCACACCAATGTTGATCACGCTTTACTACCTGGAATTTCGAATTAGTAATTTAATTTCTTCAGCACAGAAGAGGAGGCCATAAAGACGCGAGTAAGAGGGCCCCAGGGAATAAGAGGCCTCAGAAAGCAGGAAGAGGGTAAGAGGAGGATGGTGGCAAAACGGGAGCGGAACCCGCACGATAGAAGATGAGGTTCCCAAAACTCAAAACAATCCCTTCCATAAGTAGAATAAAGCGTCCCCAGGGTAACTGAGTGAGCCCAGTGGCGTGACAGGAGGACCAACATTTAGAAAATGATACCCCTTGCATAGGAGAGGAAGCCCAAATATTGATAAGGAGGTCCCTAGGATGTAGGAAGAGACCCACGAAAATGGAAGAGGTTCACCAGGGAATATGAGAGACGGGCGCCAGGACAAACGAGAACGCCACAGAGACGGATAAAGAGCGGTTCAGTTTAGAGGAGGACCACCGGGCGTGGCAGGAGGCCTTCGAATCTCTTTCTACGCATCGATGTTAGAAGGGATGCATTCGGGTGGAAAGTGACGCGCATAGAATATAAGAGGATAGATGACACTCCGGACGCAAGACAATGCCTCCGAGACGGGCATAGAAGGTTTAACAGGAAATCAGACGACACAGGTAGGAAAGGAAGCTCCTGATTTTGGAGAGGAGGCCCACGGGAGAGAAGAGGGGTCCATCAGGTCCTACGATCACACCCTTGAGCTAGGTAAATAAGCTCAAGCACAGAGAGAAAGCCTTACGATGTGAGGAAGGGCCTCTAATTTGGAAAAGGGTACCTCTAGTAGATAATGGGAGTGGATCGGGATTAAAGAGAAGTCGAGGAATCGCCGAAGTCGGATAAGCAGCCTTCAGAATAGAAAGACCCCCAATACAGGCAAGAAGGCCACAGGAAATTAGAGGAGATCCCTAAGATGGGAGAGGAAGCCAGTAGGATAGAGGGTAGGATTTCGGAGATGCAAGAGGAGGCCCCAATACGAATAAAGCTGACAATGTAGAAGGGGAGGCACCAAAGCACAACAGGAATCGGACCTGGAGGGAAAGGTCCAAGAGTGAAGGGAGGCCCCCAGGATGAAGGATAAGGCCCTTGAGTCGGGACAGGAGGACCATATGTTAGGAAAAATGACATTCGGACGCAAGAAGACCACCGCAACATGGATGAGATCACCAGAGGTCTTGACAAAAATCGGTGTCTTTCCTACCTTGCAGCGTAGGACATCGACCACAATTTCAGTTTTGAAACACCCATCCTTTATCCCGCCTCCCATATCCCGCGCACGTCCGGGGGGAGATATCTGCCCACCTTCGGTTTTTCCTCATTTGCCGCCAAACTAATAGGGTTAGCAAGGCCAAACCTCGCATAGCTGTTCATTGGTCTTTTCCGCATATCCTCATACATTTGAAATCATGGTTAATCTCAGGTCAGGTCACCAGGTCAGACGAAGTGACCCAACTACACTCGGAGTTCTAGGTGGCATAACTTCCACAATAATTGGGCGATTGATTTCAATCTTATAACATGCCATGATCTCATCACGGACCATAATAAGTATAGCGGTTTTTTTCGTAGCATTGACCTTAGGTCAGGTCGCTGCCATGGCTTCCCCATTATAGGGCTATGGTAAAATATACAAATGTTGCTTAGTTACATATTTGCGCTCGGAATGATCTCACAACGGTTGTGGCATGTAGATAGAAGCTATGCTCAAAGTTACCGCTGAAATTATTTCACAGTGACCTCACCAAGGTCTCTGAGGTCACTTGGGATCACTACACATTTATGCGCATTACATCGCACTGCATTGATCTATAAGGCTGAAATTGCCGTCATTGTGCTTGTATCGTCAAGAGCGTCAATTGATACCTTACATGACCTCCCTAGGCCTTGACCTGAGGTCATGAATTCATGACCTTGACCTGAGTTTCGGTTGACCTGACCTTAAATTGCACCGCCTATCTTCGGTAGCGCATTTCAAGGACTGTCGAATAGCGTCCGCCATTTCTTTCTATCTGTTACAGGTCCTGATATATGTGTCAATATCTGAGTTCCACCTGATCTGGTCAAATTTGACCTATGATGGCCCAGTGACCTGAATGTTGACCTGAGCGAAAAAAATGACACAAACACTTTCGATAGAGTCCGTCACCAGCTATCCAACGCCGTTTTCCGTTTGTCGCTAGCTAGCATAGTTCCAGAGATCCTAGGGGAGACATCTGCCCCCCCCCCCCCGGACATGCGAAGTTGGCGCGGACGTGCGAGTGATATAGGTAAGAACATGTAGAGGACCAGTCATTGCCTGACCAAGTAGGCATGATAGTGTTACTACTTACTAAAACAACACAATGGTACCGAAGACATTGATTGTAATTTAGTATCGCGTTCTGAGCAGAGCGTAAATTGTGAAATCGCAACGACCAAAAAAATCATTCTTTCTATACGCGGCAGGTTATGACACGGAGAATGACCCTCATTTGATGGTGATTGAAGCGAAAACGACCGAACCTCGCATTCGGCTGCCTTCGCATCAATATCGTCATCTAATAAATCAAACTAACCATTGACCTTTAGGTTTGACCTTGACATGTTCCAGTTTCAAATGTCACTCGAAGGTTGACCACGTACTGTCCGTCTATACAAACTTTGGGTAGCCTTGGGAGAAGACGAAGAAACGCGAGGCGACCGAAGAAATGTGTTCCTCCTGTGATCATCAAGATTTATTTGATTTTTGAACATTCTGCTAGAGTACCTCACGGCAAGTCGAATGGCACCATCTGCATAGAAATTGAGCCTATAGCGACGAAACCCGAGGACTTGAAAACATCACATTCCTTCACCTTGAGATTTGACATTGACATCTCCCGGTTTGAAATTTAACTCAATGCTCTCCACGGGCTAGTGTTTTTTTAACTAGATGTCGATAGGTTTGGGCGAAGAAAAAATCCGAGACGATCCATGAAATTGGCTTGACTTTTGACCTTTGAAATTAGTTCGATTTCCTAACTTTTTAATAAGTTACAGGCAATGCTGAATGACACCAACGTGGTGAAAATCCAAGTCATAGCGACGAATCACGAGGACTTTCCAAAAAATTTGACTAGCCATTGACCATGAGGCTTGATCTTGACATGTCCCAGTTTCAAAAATTTACACGATGGTTCATGCTTCATATTGGATCTGGGTAGGCGTGGGCAAAAAAATGCGGGACTACCAGAGAAATCAGCTTGAACTTCGACCATCGAAATAATTTCTAATTCCAAACATTCTGATACCTGATACTTATTGTGTGTAGAAGGTCAATGCAGTGTATGCCGCGTTTGTACTTTATAGTGGTGAAGTATGTGGTGCGATTGTCTGTAGTGTGTGGTGCAGTGTGTGTTATGATTGGCTGCAGTATGTCGTGCAGTGTGTGGTGTGATTGTCTACAGTGTGTGGAACAGTATGTGGTGTGATTGCCTACAATGTATGGCGCAGTTTGTGGTGTGACTGCTTGCATTGTGTGGTGCAGTGTGTGGTGCGATTGTCCGCAGTGTGTGATATGCGGACAATCACCCACAGTGTGTGGTATGATTGTCCGCAGTGTGTGGTGTGATTGTCCGCAGTATGTGGTGCAGTGTGTGGTTTGATTGTCCGCAGTGTGTGGTGTGATTGTCCGCAGTGTGTGATGTGATTGTCCGCAGTATGTGATACAGTGTGTAGTCTGATTTTCCGCAGTGTGTGGTGTGATTGTCCGGAGTATGTGGTGCAGTGTGTGGTTTGATTGTCCGCAGTGTGTGATGCAGTTTGTGGTTTGATTTTCCGCAGTGTGTGGTGTGATTGTCCGTAGTATGTGGTGCAGTGTGTGGTTTGATTGTCCGCAGTGTGTGATGCAGTGTGTGGTCTGATTTTCCGCAGTGTGTGGTGTGATTGTCCGTAGTATGTGGTGCAGTGTGTGGTTTGATTGTCCGCAGTGTGTGGTGCAGTGTGTGGTCTGATTTTCCGCAGTGTGTGATGTGATTGTCCGTAGTATGTGGTGCAGTGTGTGGTGTGATTGTCCGTAGTATGTGGTGCAGTGTGTGGTTTGATTGTCCGCAGTGTGTGGTGCAGTGTGTGGTCTGATTTTCCGCAGTGTGTGGTGCAGTGTGTGGTCTGATTTTCCGCAGTGTGTGGCCGATCGTCCGCGGGCTGGTCTCGCCGCGTGGTCGGTGGAGAAGAGGCAGATCGCGGCGCCTGGCCGTGGCAAGCCGGACTAGCCACCAAATACGGCCGCCTCAACAAGTACGCCCTCTACTGCGGCGCC